>JAUTDX010004380.1:0-30056 GCA_030844895.1 Ambrosia x helenae
AAGAGAATTGATATGCAATAGCTTCCAATTATCTAAAATGAGGGAGAAAAAAATAATGTTGCTTTCTTGGTCAATCTCAATTACATTTCCAGCATCGCCCATTATGTTGTCTGAGAGGTTTTTGCATATTTTTAAGTCACGAATGAAAGGAAAAAATATCTAGTGTACGAAATTCTTGGCTTCCTGAATTATTATACAATATAAATTATTAACCCAAATTAACATTGAACTTAAAGAGAACTTTAACGAATGAGTATTGATAAAGTGAAGTGATTACTTTTCGGATTGAATAATGGATTGAGATGGCTCTATATCTGAGCTGGCATCTTTGTTTGTCAAACTCATTTTGCAGTATCGTTAAAATGAAGTGATTACTTTTTCTGCTGTTTGATTCCCAATTTTCAATAAAACTGCAATGAACTCAACCATCTACAAGTAGGTAGATATAAAATTCACTATCTAATATTCACACAAACCACAAAACCAGAGAAAATGTGATATTTACCGGCTAAATAAAAACAACAATCAACATATAACCTTGTCTTAGAAGATGATACAACAAACAACAATCAATCGTATTTTAAAAGAAAACAAAAATACAACAAACAATGAAAACACATATCGGCAAATCCTAGCAAGTAGCAACATAACAAATATTTTAAGATCACATTATTGAGCTGATTCACTTGGCCTATTAGCCACCCCAACACCTTATTTGTGAGAGACTCGGCGATTAAGGAAAATCTTGTAACGAAATACTTACACAAACAATTGGGTAAGGCACCATGATTTGTGGCCATTGCATGATATGACCAAACCAGTAACTTATATCAACAATCAAAACACTTAAGCTTGATTGAAGATGTTTTAAAAGATTATACATGTATATGGCTATAGTTTTAGATTTAATTAATTTTTATTTAATTATTTAAAATCTATAAAACATCTTTTTTTAACAGCTCATAAATATGTTCCACCTTAAACTAATGAACACCAAATCATTTTTTCTAGAACACGTATCAACGGGAGTTCGCTTAGCGCCGGTCTATACACAATAGTTACACCTAAAACTTGATCAATGACCTCTACCTACATCTTAGATCACATATCACAAATCAGAAATTAAGCTTATACGCACTAAAAATCACATCTTCAATCAAGCTCATAAACAATTTTCAAGGTTAAACACATATCATAAACTAACAATCTAGAAAAGTAAACATACAAATAAAAAAAACTAAAACTAAAATTTTAAAGAAAAAATTAGCTTATACCTGTAATCGGGGAAGAATGATGAGAAAAAAAATCGTCAAACACCGCTACTTTCTAACTTCCTCGGCTCCATCTTTTTGCTCTATTGATAAGCTACGAAGACGCCATGGCGAGAATTCTTCAAACCAAAATAAAAATTATAAGGATCCTACTTAAAACAATAATGTGCCTTTTAACCACCATTAATAAATACCAAAAGTTAAAGAGAGTCAAGAAAGAGGACCAACCTCGACAAAGCCAAAGGCCATATAAAATTACACAATCATGTTTATTAATTTAAGTAACTGTACTCAATCAATCCCCATTTAACCTAAAATACCTACCAAAAAAATTAACTTACAACCCCATATGATGATCAAGACATGCAGAATGCTACGTAACCCGAGCGATCAGTAATGAACGTGTATGTATATGAATACCTAGGCACCATGTTAAAAAATGAAGCTAATAAAAGAATATTCATAAATGGACTGTAAAAATTTAAAATTTAATGATGTATAAGATGAAAGAGTATCTCTCATTTTCATAAAGCTTTACATTAACATCCCATGGAAACATGAAACAACAACAAACTATGGTAATGTAAAAACAAAAATTTACATATTAACGCAAGTGTTAAAAGATTGTATGAACTGACACAGAGTTTTAACTATTTCAAAAGCATCTTTCATAGTATACCATTTCCACTTTGCATATACACTTTTCCATAGCTTTGGATATGTAATCATCTATGATGTGCCAATGTAGAACATAAGTGACAATATCAGAAACATGTGCAGTTAACAGATATATTTCAAATAATTATATTTTCAGATAACAAATATGTTTCAAATAATAAAAAATCATAGTTAGAATCGTCACCAAAATCCTTGATATATATTCTGTCCTCCTGACAAAACCACCCATATCTTCATGGTCGACTCAGATCATTTGATTCTAATATGACTCGAAAAACTCAAAATTCGATTCAACAAAAGACAGAAATGAATAACATAAAAAAAAACAGCGGCATATAAAAAAACAAATGAATAGAAAGGGGGGATTTGACCTCCTTGCTTGCAATAGAAGAGGAAGAGTTTTATCTTGGAAAATATCACCTGTATACAGATTATAGATAGAAAAATTACACCAAAAATCAAATCCATATCCAACAGTAATCAAAATTCAAAACAAAAAATAAAGTTCCATCAGAAATCAGACCCCTATATGAAACAAAAATCAAGTTCTTTCGAGCAATCCGTGAACATGAAGGATGTAGTTTTGTAAAGATTCAACAAAGTTAAAGTAAAACCCTTTTATTCACGGGTTGAAAATTTAACCGGATTAATTACTTTATTAATAAATTAGTTAACTCTTGATTGAAAATAATGCATATGGCACAGAGAACCCCACATTGCAAAATGCTTTAAATAATGCAAAACAGCTACAGGTAAGAGAACATATCTAAATTGTACAAATAAATGGGACACAATACAACCTATCTAGCCTAAGATTGCTCCTTGTTTAAAGCCCTTAATTTACGAATTTTGATTACATGAAAGATTTTATCTTTATATACTCATTAATATGGTATGTGTCAATCCGTTTATCAATCCATGATTTTAAAACAGTTAATTACAGAAATTAATGTCTAGAATCCTATAACCGAAATAAATGTAACTTTTACATAATTTCAGTAATTAATGTCTACAATCATATTAAGGAATGACTAATACGGTTTGAATTTTTTTAAAGTTATTAAATAGGCGTTTTTTTAATTTTTTGAAATTTATACTCGAATTGGAAATTATGACACATTACCACCTATCTATCCTAAAATTGATCGCTTGTTTAAAAGCCTTAATGAAGATTGCTAATTTTTAGCCTTATGTATTGATAAATATGACCTAATTAATATAATTTGAGATTAATAATGCTTACCATAGGTGTTGTCAGCTCATGTTCAATCATTTTACAACATGATAAATCCAATTGCATGATAGGAGAATGATTGTAATGTTTCATCATGAAGGTATTTGGACTAATAAATTCGAAAATGATGTAGAACATTGAGAAGCATAAATCATGAACAACCTAGACCAACCAGTTGTAAAACAAAATAAATCATCTATCAATTCTAATAAAACCAACCAAGACTGTCCTTTGTATGTGGCCATCGTAACGACATTGTTGTGTATGTTTTTAGATACCAAAAACTTGTTCATAGCTGTCGGCAATGTCTGGATCAAACATAAAAACAACATTACGAGAATTAATATAATCAGTTTGCTTAAAGTTAACAAAGATAATTATCAAAACGAAAATTACAATCATACCAAAACTCTTGCGGAAGGGTCATGCATGACCTTGAAGAATTGCTCTCCCTTGTGATAAGCCATATTCGCAACTTTGTATTCGGATGGTAGTCTAGCAATAAAAGTTTTACGAAAGTAATATAAATAAAAGATTTCATACTTAATCGACAATATGGACTTGTTTCCACAAATCCATATATGTGAATACATTATATATTTCCACAAATCTTGATTAGGCAGGATATGTTTAATATATAAAAAGGTAATCCATATCTTGATTACTACTTTGATTTATGTTTTTATGAATCAAGTAATACACTTGATTCATACTTAATCGACAATATGGACTTGTTCCACAAATCGTTAACTGGTTCCATATTATCACTAAAAGTTTTATAGGTTTGAGATCCATTTTTGTTGGCTATATTTAACGTTTACGAATAGGAGAATGTTACAATGGTTGATCTTGCTTCGATCCAAATGAAAAAGAAAACATACCTAGAATGAAGAGTGAATAAAAAGAAGAGTGAATAATGTTAATTGGAAGATTTGTTAGTTAGGTATTGGAGGAGTGTAATGGAAGAATGTATGAATGTAGATTTAAAATTAGAAAGAGTATTTATAGGGAGCTAGTTGGAGCTCCATATTGGAAATGGGTACCTCAAACACTCTCTAAGGCCTCCATTCAACCCAATCTCACCTCAATTATTATATAGATAGATTGTGAACTCCGCCGCATGGGTTTAGTGATGGAATGTGATAGAATGAGGTGCAGAATCTGATTGGGTGTGATAGTGTGATGAATGTGATGAATTGGTGACCACCCCTTGTGGCCTAAGAGGAATAGAAAAACTCTTGATCCATGTTACAACCAAGGATTTTCCAGTTTAGCCGATGAAGTCTTGAGACCTGCGAGTAATAAAGTGTGACTTCCACATGTAGTGGTTGTAGGAGTCAACCAAGAAAGTTGCGACAAGACATGTCACTAGTCTTGCTCTTTTTGCTGATAACATATGTATCATTTTATGATCCTTTTTAGCTTTTAACCTTTCAAGCAAATGTGTTACGTAATCAATTTTTTAGCCTTAGACTATCCACATCATCAGATATTAAGCTCATCTTTACAATTTGCTTATGTGATATTCAAATATGACGTAGAAACAACAAAATTAATCAAGGTTGTGGGTAGCTTATAACATGAAATTACAATTAGTTAAGAGTTTTAAAATATATATGTCCCAGTTGCACTTCATAGGCTCTTGCAAGTAATAAAACCGAATCTAGACTAGGGCTGTTTAAAACGTTCGGCGCTCGTCGATCGCTTGCCGCTCGTTCGGAATTTGTTCGGAAATTGCTCGCTCGATTTTCCGCTAGGTTGTAAACGAGCCGATCGGCTCGGTTGGTTTGTAAACGAGCCAAGCACGAGCAAAGGTCCGCTCGGTTCGGCTCGATATAATTTTATTAATTTATTATATATATACACATTAACTACAATTATATTTATATTTTTATACATGCCACTCTATTGGGTTTGCCTCAATATATGCATATATACAATTATATTTATAGTTATTGCCCAATCAACCAAATGATAACTTACCACTAAGTTTAATTGTAAAACCCTAAGTCATGAAAAAACATACTTGACTTCCTATTCCCATTAGTTGTCCACCATCAATCATCTACTCCTATCAACCTACGCCACAACGCGACAATCGTTATCTGTAGTATGCTCATCACCTCACTGGCCTCAACTAGAGCCTCATTCTCGAACGATCGAACCTCAGTCATCACTAGGCAACGAGAAATATTAAAGGAAACAACCCAAATTTATGGTTGTCCGAAAACACTCACCGCTCGTCGCTCACCTCGAAAACATGTGCGCTTGAACAATGCTCGCTCGGTTTCTAGATCGATTGTAAACGAACCGATCGACTTGGTTCGGATTATAAATGAGCCAAGCATGAGCAAAGGTCCACTCGGTACGGCTCAGCTCGTAAACAGCCCTAATCCAAACAAGTTGATTGTTACTTCCAACTGAGAAATAATCAAGATGGTATTTGAATTCTCTACCTGCCTTCACCTTGAGCAGCTCATGGCTTAGAAAAGCTGACAGGTTAACAATCTCAAATAGTATATTTCTTAATGTATTTATATATTTATTTTTATACATAAAAGTCTCAAATAACAGTTTAGCAATCTCAAATAGTATATTAAAAAAAATAACCCATAAGGTAATTTTTAAAGAGTTAATTGTCAATTTAGTTCCTAAGGTTTGTTAAAAAATGCCTCTTTAGTCCAAATAATTTTTTTTCTCATATGTGTCCCTAAGGTTTCTCGTATTTTGCCATTTTCATCCAACCCCCTAACTCAGTTTAGAAAAGTCGGTTAAGTTAGGGGTATTTTGGTCACTTTACATATGTATTTCTTTTTTTTTTGCCATTTTCATCCAAACTTAATTTAAATATATTTTATTTTTTTAGTTATTATATATATATATATATACACACACACACACTTGACACATATTTATTATATATATTCACACACACACACACACACACCACACACTTATACATACACACACCTTCTCTTTTACCACCACAACCACCATCACCACCCACCACCTCCACCATCACCATCACCATCAACAGCAACACCATCCACTACCGTCACCACCTGCCACCGCCACAACCACCCCCACCACAACCTCCTTACACCATAACCACCACCGTCACCTACCTCTATCACCTTGCTCCACCACATAAGCACTTAAAACCTAATGCAAAATCTCCATTAACCTCCCAAAATCACCAGCAACTTCCCAAACCCCTAATTTTAGACACCTAACCCTAATTTCAATCCTCTCTTTTTCGTTCCTTTTTTTTCAGCCGCATCCCTCATTTTCCCCCATGAATCCATCCTTGGTTGGGTTTGGTCAACCTTTTAAAGCCTTCTGATTGTACGAATCCCTCTAATTTTGGTGATTTCCCTCCTCTCGTTCTAAACAACCGTCAAAATAGTTCTGTCTCTCAACAACCTCATAACCCTCATCCTATTAAAGAGGTGAACTCTAATTCTCCTCACCTTGGGCGTTCATGGGAACAGGGTTATTGTTAACCTTAATCTGGAGGATTTTGCTAACAACACAAACAAAGAACAAGCTGTGCTACACTATTCGGCCCACAAACAAGTTAGCAATGATTTTGTTGAAGCTCTCGGTTCATGGGCAAAGCGCGTTTCAGCCGAAAATTAAACCCCTGAGGGTTTATTTGTGGCTCCTATGGGTAATGGAGTCTCAAATGCTACCGAATCTGCAATCCAGAAGGGAAACCCACCTCCCAATTGCTCTAATTCGCAGGAAGAGGGCCCACTTGGTGCTAGCCCTAAATCTGGTATGTCTTTTCCTGTTGGAGAAACCCACCTTGATGGTATTGATGTCATGGAGATATGTATTGGGGAGGGGGGCGAAATCATACCAGGGAAACGGAGACCCAAAGTGACCAGCTTGATTCACTCTGCCTGCTGGGTTTAATCGGCACATGGCTTAAAATGTTGAGGATCGCCATAGGGCTCATGATGTTTGTTCTATGGGGGATCCTGTTGGTGGTAAAATGCAGAGAAATCCATCTGTGGGTGATGCTGATGTTGTTGTTGATGGCGATGGTGGAGGTGCAGGTGGTGGGTGGTGATGATGGTTGTGGTGGTAAAAGAGAAGGTGTGTATACACACACACACACACACACACTTATACATATGTAAATTGTGTTTGGATGAAAATGGCAAAAAAAAAAAAGAAATACATATGCAAAGTGACCAAAATACCCCTGATTTAACTGACTTTTCTTAACTGAGTTAGGAGGTTGGATGAAAATGGCAAAAAAATGGGAAACCTTAGGGACACAGATAAGAAAAAAAAACTATTTAGACTAAAGAGACATTTTTTTGACAAACCTCAGGGACTAAATTGGCAATTAACTCTTTTTTAAAACAAACTAATAACAACCAACATTTTAAAAATCGGACCGGACGTCGAATCGTACCCCACCGGGTCACTAGTCCAACGAATTGGCAAAACATTAAAAAAATCCAACAAAATTTTAAAATTCCCAGTTCCACCCCAGTTTTTGCCTGGTCCGACTACCGGTTCACTACATGGCCGGTTCGATCTATGACCTAGATTTAGGGGTGTTCATCGAATCGAATAACGAATATTCGAATTATTCGAATCGAATTTTTCGAATTTTTAATATTTTTACCTGAATTCGTATTCGATTCGTATTCGTTTAAAATTCAATTTATTCGATTCGTATTCGATTCGAATAAGAAACTCGAATTCGAATCGAATTCGAATAAATTCGATTTAGTTCAAATTCACCATAAATATTAAATTGTTTTAATTTTAGTTTTAAAACTAATACAAACTCATTATTTTAACATATAAAATACAAATCTACAAAATTGATAAACAACAATATGAATAGTAAAAATAGTAAAGAGTATAGTTTGTTTAGAGTTTTGTGATGTATAAGGTAAAAATGTAAAATATGGTTATGTTAAAAGTTGTAGAGACTATGGGTTCTCAGAGTTTGACCAAAATTTAAAAGTTCTATTTTTCAATCTGTATATTTGTGTATATAACAATGTGTATGTGTGTATATATATTTAAAAAAAATATACATGTACAGTTTTTATTCGAATTTCGAATCGAATCTAATTTAAAATCATAAATTCGTATTCGATTCGTATTCGATTTGCTAGACTCGAATTCGAATTGAATCGAATTCGAATTATTAATAATCGAATCGAATTCTTGGTAATCGAATCGAACTAAATCGAATTTCGAATTTTTCGAATCCGAATCGAATTCTGAACACCCCTACCTAGATTGGTCCAACCACCGTTTCTGATTTGGGTCTGAAAACACTGATAACACCTTAAACCAAGTCAACTTGATTTTCTCTCTCTCTCTCTCTCTCTCTCTATATATATATATATATATATAGGGAAAGTATAACTAGGAAACCCTCCCCAGTTAAAGAAACTTTAAAAACCCAATTTATGGTCCACATTCATCCACATCCTCAATGTTTAGAATATAACCAAGGGCATTTTGGGTAGTTTGCCTCCTGACATCCTTCATATATCCTCATAATCTCTTTACCTTTTTCAAGTCAAAATCACATTCACAGATCTATGCTTCTCTCTCCTTCTTTCTTTTGTTCACCCACCATCCAAAACCCCTTTTGTTTCCAAATCTACTTAACTAGATCTATGGCCCGATCTGGGTAACAACCACAATAATCCATAAGCTAGTGACTGTTGGGAGATAGAGAGAGGGGGAGAGAGAGATGCGGTCACTGAGAGGTAGGGGCGGTGGTTTAAGGCGGTGGTGCTCTGGCGGCGATGCTATAAGGCGGCGATTTTATTTAGCTTTCTTGTACAAAAAAGAGGTTTGTTTATGCCTACCCTCTTCATCAACAAATTACCAAACTTCAAAATTTTAAACCATACCAGATCTGTAACACAACAGATCGTCACCGGCGAAGCTTGAAGATGTGTGACCCAACAGATCGTCACCGTACCAGATCTGTAACGCAACAAACATCACCACCGTTGGTTTGCCCTTTCAAGTTTCAACATTCTGTGTTCGGATATGGGAAGATACATACTTCAATTTTTTTTTGCTTTGATAGTTGAGTACAGGTTTTACAAGAATGCATGCAAGATTAAAAGGGGAGGGATAATTATGTTTTAATTGAGTGGTTTTTCGATTTTATTAATGTATAAAGTCAAAAATGTAGATTCAAGTAGACAACACTGTTTTTACTTTTCACTTTGTGTTTTCTTATTCACATAAGTTTCGTTTTTTTTTGGAAAATAAATGTTATTCTTTTTCCCTTATTTCAAAGTGTCAATTATTATTATAAAATATTGACAAATATAAAATTTAGTCATGTTAGGATATAACACGATTACAATTTTTTAATAAAATTTTTTGTAACATTGTAAATTATATGTTATTTTTGCTAACCTTGTTACAATGTAACCTTGTTTATTTATCATATAGTATTTTTATGAAAGACGATGTTGTTGTTCATTTGTATGTAACCCCGTCTTGTTACAATGTGAAATCTATTAACATTATTGTAAACTTTCTTGTTAGACATGTAACATTATTGTTAAAAATCTAAAGAAGGTCTGAATAAATAACATAAGTTTTCACAGTTGAATAAGTAACATAAATTGCTATAATAAAATAAAAATTTCTTGGTTGTTACAGCTAGATATGTAACATAAGTTGTTACAAATAAGTACATTAAGTTGTTACAATTACCTAAATATATATTTCTAGTTAGAGTTAAACAAGAGATAAGTAAATAAATTGTTTTACTTGTTACAGTTAAATAAGTAACAAAGAACATGGGTTGTTTTAGTTGTTATTGTTACAAATATAACAATAATCTTAAAGAGATGATAGAGAAATGAGAAAAAAAAGAAGAGAGAGGAGAGAGGACCAGACAACTTTCTGTCATTAATGAGAGAAAAAGGAAAAAAGAGAGGGGAGAGAGAGTGTTTTAACAAATTGTCATTTTTGCCCTTTTAGTACTTTTTATTACCAAAATAATAGTTTAATAAAGTTTAAAAAGTAGATTTAATTTAAGCCATTGATGATGGATGATCAATGGTTAAGATGGAGTTTCCAAAGTTTCTTTAACTGGGGAGGGTTTTCAATTTATCCTTCCCCTAATATATATATATATATATATATATATATATATATATATATATATATATATATATATATATATAATATATATATATAGGGTAGGGATCATACGAGAACCAACTTTATTGTGAGAACCATGAGAACCAATGTGAACATAGGGTATTTTTGTAAATATGATAAATACATAAAAGAAATAAAAAACATATGGAACAAAAAACACACCAGGTTCATCTTCTTCATCCTCTTCCCCCTTTAAGATCAAAACCCTAGCTTTCTTCATCTCCACCATCAATCAAACCCTGCGACCAGTAATATTAAATATCCGTCGGAGTATCCACCGTCGTCTTCGTCTCCACGGTGTTTGTTAGTTTGTTAGGGTTTCATTTTCTTACGAACGCATAGGGTTTCTTTCATCTTCTTCCTAAGGCTTAGATCCATCTACTACCATGGGTGGTAACAAGAAGAGGAATAGGAGCAGTCGCATATCCATGGATGTTCTTGATTGGTTACTAATTTCACTATTTTTACCCAACAAGAGAATGATTCGGTACCAATTTTATATTTATTATTCTTCATTCAATTCATATTATATGCCTCTTGACTAATTTTTGTTATTATTGTTTATGTATCAGTATTTACGAGGCATATTCTTCAACATCTAAGGATGTAAGAATACTTTCTATATATTTCATTATAATATTATTATTGTTCGATGTATTACTATTTTGTTTAACAATTTTCATGATTTTTTTAAAGTTTAATAGATGAGCTTCTGTTTAGTTGATTGACCATTGTTTTTAGATCATTTTTTTCTTTTGGTCAACTTTGACAAGGGTATGCATATTTGATTTTTTAACTATGTAAAGTTGTGTTGATTTTTATTTTTTTTTGACAGATCTTCTTATGTTTTGTTATCTTTTCGATAATTATGCATTTAATTAAGGTATTTTTGTTCTATATTTATCTGTTTACCGTAAGTATGTTAAAGAGATGTCATTTCTTGAGATGTACATGTGAATAAGAATGTTAATGCACATGTGCATAACGTAGTTGCTACTGATAAAAGTAATGTTAATACACATGTGCATTTATACTAATATCATTACGGTTATTCATTCTAATGCACAGGTGCGTATGTTATGTGGTAATGAAAAAAAGTAACGTTAATGCACATGTGCATTAAGATTGAAATTTTGGTTTTCTTATGTGCTGTTTATTATTTGTAGTTAAATTATGGGAAAAAATCGAAGAAAGTAACATTTATTTTAGAAACGAGGGAGAAATGGTAAAAAAATGTTACCGGATGCGATTGAAGATAATGACATAATCGTTGATCAGGAAGTAAAACTAGGTTGGTATTAGTTATTTAGTCCATTTAGAAAGGTATGCACATGTGCATATATGTATATTTTTCATGTCAAATGATAAATATTGTTTGTTTAAACACACGAAGTAAGCGAATAATGATGGTATGTGTTGTGCACAATGTTTAACATACATAGTTGAATATACACATATGCATAATTACGGATGAACGTGATATATAGTTGAGGACTGGCCGGTGCTCGTGGGGTTCTATTCGTGTGGGGTTCTATTCGAAGAAGACAAACAGCTTACAGGTCTCCTTGTCTTGATTTGAGGTATTTATACACTAGATTACTCAATGATTCTTTTCGATAACTTGGATTGTAATTATAGTTTATTATATTGAATGTGAATAATAATAATAATAATAATAATAATAATAATAATAATAATAATAATAGTAATAATAATAAGTTAAGTGTGTGTCTATATTTATGTTTGTGGTTGTGGTTGTGTGGAGATACTGTTGTGATGTTGCCTTAAGCAAAATTTATGCAATTTGTTGTAGATACTGTTGATCTGTTAGCTTAGGTTTAGAATTTGGAACGTAGGAAGTGGAATGGGATTGATCTGACACTTAAGATGAAGAATGGGTTGGTTAATACTTCGTGGATGACTGGAGTGACTGAATCGGAATTCCGACTGGTCAAATAAACCGTGTCTAGCGAATCGGAATTCCGAATGGGCAAATAACTAGAGCGACTGACGCACATGTGCATAATTTATACGGTAATGTTGAAATTAATGTTAATGCACATGTGCATTAAGGTTTAATTCTTGTTATCATTAAGGCCGTGCATTGTTTATATGGTAATGTTAAAATTAATGTTAATGCACATGTGCATTAAGGTTTAATTCTTGTTAATTTGGATCTGTTTACTTTGTTGCAGGTGTTTTCCGACTATAAATGGATAGAAGGCGGTGATCGTTGGGAATGGAGAGGTAAAAAAGACGGAATTTATACGGTCCAGAAGGCAAAGTAGTTGTTTATCGATTGCAGCAACAATGTTGTCCGACAGAAGGTTTAGTGGAAGGGCTGGACTCCTCTCAAGTGTAAGTTACTGATATGGCAGGTATTTCGGAATCGCATACCTACAAAACAGGAGCTGCAGAAACGCGGAGTGATAATAGCAGATGATATCTTTCCGTTATGCACTGAAGCTATTGAAACGGTCACACATTTATTTACAGGTTGTTGGTTCGCACAGGAGTTGGGGTTTAGGATATGCAGATGGTTCTGGTTGCAGCCGATGCTGCTGTTTGATGTTGATGATCTGATGCAGGTGGCTGAAACATGTACGTAGATTGCTGCGCAGCGGAGTTTACTCAGGGGTATTGTATACACAACCATATGGTGTCTTTGGAATGAGCGGAACGCAAAGGTTTTATCGGATAAAAGTCGGCGACTGGTTGAATTAGTTGATTATTTTAGTGAAATGCACATGTGCATGTAGTACACGTATCTTGTATTATAGTTTTCATACAGAGTTGTTTTAATTTTATTCATGTTTGTTGTCCTACATATGTTTTATTTTTCGATTTATGTTATAATATGCATGTCTAAACAATTGACGAGTTCGAGTGTATTTTATATCCCACTTTGCGTCCGTTTATGGATCATTGAATAAAATTTTTGACCCATTATATATAACATCGCGTCCATTTAATAATCATTTTGTTATGGTAATTGACAATTCATTCAAAATTGCGATTTAAGAGTGAAATGCACATGTGCATACGGTGTATTTCTGTATATATAACAGCGAAATGCACATGTGCATCAGGATGACGTCATATGACGTCACAAGCAAATTTTTTTATTTTTTTTATTTTTTTTTAATTTTTTTTCCGAATTAATAATGCAAAATAATCATTTTGGTGTTTTTACTTTTTTTATTTTTTTATTTATTTAGGTTATATAATTTTTTTTTATTTTTTGATGGAGGGTTTTTTTTAGACACCTTCATATTTACAAAAATGCCACCTGTTCACACTGGTTCTTTAGTTCTCCCCCTAAATGGTGGTTCTCAAATGATCCAAATCCTATATATATATATATATATATATATATATATATGAACATTACCTTCAACTCAAATATTTATACCAGCTAGCATACTCGAGTCAAATCAATTTGAGTTGTCAACTAGCTAGTTTATATGAGCTAATGACGACATGATGAAATACTGAACTGAATTGACTGATATGTTAAAAAAATTATATAATTTATTTAAATCAGTTATAATTATCAATATTTTTACATATTTTTATAACATGTAAAATATTAAAAAAAGGTATGAAAGGCGTAAACAAGTATTAGAAGACAAGAGGCCGCGTATTGGGTTCTTGTTGAATGTGAGAGGACGGTGATCATGTCATGAGTGGGGTACGTAAAACGTGGGATGCCCAACAACATTACAAAAATCATTTTTTATTCCATTAACTTAAAATATTAATAATGATAATAATAATCCACTCACCACGTCACCCTTACATCATCCCAAAACTTACGTGACGCGTAACTGCCGTTGACGTCTAACCCTTTCACCTCACCCAAATCACAACCTCCTTCCCCTATAAATACTCACCCAACCCCTTACCTTAAAAAAACACACTCTCTCTCTCTAGACTACTTTCTCTCTCTTAAAGAAACCAAAAACAAAATGCAACAAGCAATCCCTTACAAAGCATGGCCATTGCCATTAACCGATGCCCGTCACGGCGCCGATCAAAAACCTCCTTCCCAGTTCCACGGAACTGGAAAGGGTACGGTGAGAGACGCCGTGACGGACAACGCCGTGATCGTGCTAGCACGTCGTGGCTGCTGCATGAGCCACGTGGTAAAGCGCTTGCTAAACGGTCACGGCGTTAACCCTAGCGTGTTTGAGTTTGAAGAAGACGAGGAAAACGATGTTGTGAAAGAACTTGAGACGATCATAGCAGAAAACGAAGGTGAAAACAAACGGCAAGTGCTGTTTCCGGCGGTTTTTATCGGTGGACGGTTGTTTGGTGGATTGGATCAAGTGATGGCGACACATATTTCCGGTGAATTGATACCGGCGTTAAAACAAGCCGGTGCGTTATGGCTTTGACTTATTTTAGAACGACGAATTTCTTTAATCATGTAATCATCTTGTAATCTAGGACTTTAACCTAAGGTGTTGAGTTTGGTTAGAATTGTTTTTTCTTTTTTTGTAATTAATTTGGTAAGATTTTTGGAGAGAAAAAATTTTGATTTGGTGATGATTATTGTATCTTTTGACATAATTAGTAGATGATGACGATGTTGCGCATTATGCATTGAGAGTTGTATGTTTGATTGAAGAGGGAATTATTAGCGTTAATATAGTGACAGGTTGGAAATGATGTATGTGGTATATATGGAAATGCATAGAGTACTACTGTAATTAGAAACGTGGATAAGCTAGGTGGAAAATGAGATGTACAAGAGTTTTATGCGAGTGGTGCATGTTATGATGACGAGGCATATTTTGGGGTTATTTTATGTGGAAATTGGAGGATGGGGTTTTAATGACGTCAAGTAACGTTTTATATTTTGCGTATAATAATATTTTTATTTATTTATTAGTTTATGTTAGACCATCTTTCACATGACCTAGTGTTTTTGTATCTCATGAAAGTAATATATTCAAAACCTTTTAAATTCAAAGTACATTTATTTTAGGTAGTTGCGGAATTTAAATAAATGTGTAAGATATCCAATGCAATTGTAATGTCTTACACCTCTTCCCTCTCAATATCTCACGTTCTTCGTCTGAACCCGTCTTTGATTAAGATGCCATCTCCTCACCATGTCGACTTATCCGTCTCTCTTTTCGACATATGCCACGAATCCACTAATAAACATGGTGAAGAGGTATAAAGAATCGTGTCCGAAACTCATTAGTGGGGACACGGCTCTTATAGAGAGCCGCGGCTCAAAGTACTTCGAGAACTATCAGGACTCCAAGTACACATATGAGTCTGAAAGTCAAAAACACCGGAGCATAGTACCGATGAGTCCGAATGATAGTACAACATTTTCAACTATTATAAACAGGGGCGAAACATCATGAGGGCCAGGGGGTGCCCTGGCCCCCACCGATTTTTGGCGCAGTGGTAGAATTTTGCGATTTTCGTAGGTAAATTAAGTTCGGGTTGAGTCTAGCCCCCACCGATTTGCCACTATCGATCGAAAAAATTGAGTTTGGCCCCCACCGTTTGGAGAACCAAGCTTCGCCACTGATTATAAATACTCACTCACAAGTAGAGGTAACACATGTATGCTTACATTCCTAACTACACTTTTTCTCTCTACTTTCCCTCTCTAAACAAATACTTATCTTCATGCCAGAGGGTGGTCACAGAGAGTCTCCAACCTCCCATGTGACGAGCCTAACGGTGTACTCATTTTGCAAGTTCTTACATAAGGTCTTATCAAGCTAACCATCACTTTCTAAGCTTATAAGGTAAGTGGCCAGCTTTTGGATCTTCAATTGGCGCCATCCTTTCATAGATCGACTTTCTCCACTTAGATCTGGAATGGCTAACGATGCTCTCGATATTGTGGATATCACAACAAAGAAGGAGATGACGTTGTTACATCTACACAAGATACGGATGGGTTTTCAAACTCTTAATAGATGCAACAACGACCGTGAATCACACAACAAGTTTTCAGTAGGAAGTATGGGTGTGCAATCTGCACCCTTAGAATCTGATGACACTTTCCTCCAACGCAATCGTGAATTCCTGCTTCGCTTGATGGAACAGCAGAATAAGCAAGAGAAACTTCGCAGCGTACAGGTATATTTGTTTCCTACGGAAGGATTTGCATGACAACAGCAAATATCAACCTCACCAGTGCTTCGGTATACTCCACTGGTGTTACTTCAACTCCGCTTCAAACCCCATACAGGCATCTCATTCCTTTCGGATACACGGGACCGTTACCAACAGGGCTAAAATCAACTGGACTGTTGTCAACCGGGCCAGTGATGCCGGAAAAGCAACCAGCAAGCTCCATCCTCGAAGACGATGACTTCACCGCACCATACAGGCCTGCTACATGGCAGCCTACTCCAAATTTTCCCAGCGTATTACCAACACTCGGCTACCAACAAAGCTTAAAATGTTAGCCACGGTCAAAAAATATGTTGGCACCTTCGACCATAATGATCATATATTTGACTTCGGAGGGCAGCTGAAATCGAGCTATGGCCCATGCCTGCATGGTGCCACATGTTCGCACAAACTTCGACTGGAGCAGCTCGAATATGGTTTGATGGTCTTCCCGCAGGTGAAATTGGGTCGTGGGACGATTTTTGTCGTATCTTCTTGCAAAACTTCTCCCAACAGAGACGATACACAAAGGAGATCACTGAAGTTCACAACATTCGAAGGAAAGATGGTGAGTCGTTGGAAAAGTTTATTGATCATTTTAACAAAGAAAGTATGCAAATCTCCGGAGCTGTGGATCAGCTACGTATCTCGGTTTCTATCATGGGGTGCGGAACAATCAGTTGGTTGAAAGGCTACATGAAGACCTCCCGAAGACAATGGAAGTACTTATGGAGCGAGCACGAGCTTTTGCCAGAGGCAAAAATGCATGTGGTCAAACAGGGGAAAATGATTACAAGGGAAGTTCCAGAAGTAGCTCCTAGAAGAAAAGCAATCAGTCATAGCATGAACGAAGCAGCTCGTAGTCCAAGAATCAGCCCCAGCCGTACTCCAGGAATGATAGGAATGACAAGGGCAACTTCGGTCGTTCCTCAGGTGGTTATCCCCGAACAACAAGCTACTCCGATCTGACTAAAATGCTAAGTGAAATACTAAGCACGGAGCATATATCTTTCCCTACACCTCCGAAGCAGAAACTTTCGACTGATAGAAACACCAAAAAGTATTGTGAATACCATCAAGCAAAATGCCACAATACTGATGATTGTTGGTCTCTGAAACAAGAGATTGAAAAGGCATGCAAAGCAGGAGAGCTGTCCCACCTGATCAGGGACTTGAAAGATGGCAAACTGGCTGGTGCTGCAATTCCGAATCCTAACAACCAGACTACGATTCATATGATCTGAACCTTCCGTAGTCACGGGACTAAGAGAGACCGTGCTCATACTCAACCATGGATGGAACAGCTGATGTTCTTCCCACCGATAGACCCAAGTGAATCAAAAGAAGCATCAATAATCATCTCAGGGGTCGTGGCATGTCATAAGGTAAGCAGAATATACGTAGATAACGAAAGTGCATCAGAAATAATGTATTATCAGTGTTATCAACAAGTAGCCCCAGCCTCCAAACAAAAGTTTGTTCATGTCACAATGCCATTGATAAGTTTCTCAGGAGAGGTTATATAACCTTTGGGCCACCTCTCGTTATCGATAAACCTTGGGTCCAAGTGCCAACAACGAACCACCATGGTCACGTTTCTGGTTGTAGGATAACAGTTGGTCCACGACATCATTTTAGGGGACCAGCAATGAAGGCATTTAGCATGATTACATCAACCATTCATGGAGTTGTGAAGTTCCATGCCGCGTTAGGCGTTGCCACACTCCACACCTAGTCTGAGCTATGTATTGTACAAGTCCGACAATCTCCAGGACATCTCCCCACTAATCCTTTTGAAGCCAACACAAAAACAGTAGAAGAATGGTTCATTCATCCGGCCTTCCCGGAACAAAAGATTACTATTGGAGCATAACTCCCAGAAAGTAGCAAAAGAGACTTATGGAGGCTACTCGCAAACTTCTTAGATGTATTCGCCTAGAAACAGTCAGATATGACTGGTATCCCTCGATCCTTAGCCGAACATAAGCTCAAAATTTGTCCAGGAAGCAAACCTACTGCCCAGAAGAAAAGAAGCATGGCTCCAGATCGAGTCAAAGTAATTGACGATGATTTACGTAACTGACTGGATTCAAATATAATCAGAGGAGTACAATACAAGACTTAGGTCTCAAACCCAGTGAATGTGCATTGATTTTAAAGACTTGAATGATGCATGCCCCAAAGATTGCTACCATTTACCAGAAATAGATTTGAATGTCGATGTTGTAGCAAACTTCAAGCTTAAGTGCTTTCTAGATGCTTACAAGGGATATCATCAAATACAAATGGCCGAAGCTGACGAAGACAAGACAACCTTTGTTACTAATCAAGGGTTGTATTGTTATACAAAGATGCCATTCGGATTGAAGAATGTCGGGGATACATACCAGAGGCTAATGGATCGAGCCTTCGAGAACCAGATAGGCTGAAACCTGGAAGTATATGTGGATAATGTTGTTATAAAAAGCAGCTCAGAAGAAGCCATGCTGAAAGATATCACCGAAACGTTTGATAAGCTTTGAGACATAAACATGAAGTGAACCCTAAGAAGTGCTCCTTCGGCCTACAAGAAGGAAGTTTCTTGGTGTTTTGATGACGAATGAAGGGATGAAACTGAACCCTGAAAAGGTTGAAGCTATACTAGAAATGCAACCACCTACGTCCCTACAAGAAGTTCAATCTTTAAATGGGCGTTTGGTGGCCTTGCATCGTTTTGTGCCAAAAGCAGCAGAAAGAACTCTCCCTTTTATGACCGTTCTTAAAAAATGTCTCAGAACAAAAGAGTTCCAATGGACATCCGAAGCCAACATAGCCTTCCATGATTTAAAGAAATGTTTGGCAGAGCTACCAACTTTAACTGCTTCCGAACCATGGGAACCCTCACCATCAACCTATAAGCCTTGGAAGGGTCAATCAGCTCGGTACTAATGGTGACTCAATTGAAAGCACAAGTTCCAATATTCTACGTCAGGCGAGCCCTCAGAGATTATGAGACCCGATATCCACCTCTAGAAAAGTTGGCATTATCCTTGGTACACACTTCTAGACGATTGAGGAGATACTTTCAAGCTTTTGAAATCGAGGTTCAGACAGATCAGCCAATACTCCATGTGCTTCGGAAACCAGAAGTACCAGGAAGGTTGGCCAGATGGGAGGTCTGGTCAAAGGGCTAGTAGTAGCAGACTTCCTGTCTGAATTGACAATGAAAAAACTGGATGTTTTGACCCCATTAGAACTCGATGAATGGAGTCTCTTTACGGACAGTGCTTCAGGGTCGGAGGGTTCCGGAGCAGGCATAGTCCTAAAAATCTTTGGCTGCCCTGTTTCATTTTAAATCATAAAACTTCCATTTCAAAATTTACAGCCAAAGTGGACTATGGTTACTTTTTGGGATATTCTTCTACGGCCAAGGCCTACAAAGTGTTTAATACAAGGCCTAGGACTATAGAAGAAACTTTGAATGTAAAGTTCAATATAGGTACACCACAGTTCTCACAACAGGATTACAAATTTGACGTAGTGATTCAATCAAATGTAAAGTCTTTTATATACCAGAGGGAACATATGTTCAAAACAATTGTCAAACCTCTGTCACTGTTGAGTCAATCATTGTTGACCAGTTTTACTCCCGAATCACTGTTTCACCAAGTTCATCCACTATTGACAAAAGTCCATCCTCAGTAGACAAAAGTCAATCTTCTTCACTCCACTTGGACCTTTCCCTCCACCTCCATTCCAAACATCTATTGGCATTGAAAATGTGCAAACAAATGTTACAACAGATGATTCACATTTGTGTCCCTCACCTCAAAATTTCATTGTTTCATACAAAGGAGATCTTATCTTACTTAGAGCCCATCCACCAGATCAAATTATTGGAAACATCAATGAATGTGTGCTCACAAGAAGGCAATCCTACTTATCTCTTTTTTGCAGACTTTCTATTTGTCACACAACCTGTCAAGTACTACGAAGCAGTGAAAGACAACAGTTGGGTAGAGGCCATGCACGAAGAGCTCCTTCAATTCAAAAGATAACAAGTATGGGAACTTGTACCATTGCCAAATGATTTTTTTCCAATTGACAAAAAATGGGTCTTCAAGAACAAAGCAGATGAAAGGGGCATTGTTGTCAAGAATAAAGCTAGGCTTATGGTTCAAGGCTTCAGACAAGAAGAAGGAATTGATTATGATGAAACCTTTTCTTCGTAACTAGGCTGGAAGCTATTAGATTATTCCTAGCCTTTGCTGTCAATGACAACATCAAGGTGTTTCAACTGGATATCAAGTGTGCGTGCCTATTTGTCAAGATACAAGAGGATGTATATGTTTGCCAACCACCTGGTTTTGAAGACATCTTTCATCTAGATGATGTATACAAGCTTAACAAAGCTTTGTATGGCTTGAGACAAGTACCAAGAGCCTGGTATAAAACTCTCTACACTTTTCTCTTATCCATAGATTTTACAAGAGGTAAAATTGATAAAACTTTATTTTTAAAATGGAAAGGAAAAGATTTAATGATTGTGCAAATATATGTATATGACATCATTTTTGGATCCACATGTAACAAAATGTGTGAGGGGTTTAGGGAACTCATGAAAACAGAGATTGAAATGAGTGCCACGGGTGAACTCCGATGCTTTCTTGGTCTCGAAGTTAAGTAGTTGCAAAATGTAACATTCATTCATCAAAACAAGTATGTTAAAAATTTGTTGTCTAAATTTGACATGAATGACTGTAAACCATGTAGTACACCATGAACACTAATAAATTACTCACTATTGATGGTAAAGATGATATAGTAGATCAAACACATTATAGATGCATGATTGGATCTTTATTGTATATATTAACTGCATGTAGGCTAGACATTATGTTTGCCACTATGTGTTTGTGCAAGATCCGAGGCATCACCTAGAAAGTCAAATCTTATAGATGTGAAAATGATCATCAGATACCTCAAAGGTACTCCCACACTTGGTATCTGTTATCCTGCTAATGGGAATATTGAGCTTCTAGGGTATCCAGACAATGATTTTGCTTGTTGTCAAATAACAAGGAAGTTCACTTAAGGAAGATGCTAATTCCTAGACAATGCCTTGGTCTCTTGGCAAAGCAAAAAGCAAGCAGCTATTTCAACATCCACAGTAAAGGCTAAATACATTGTTGCTGCAAGATGTATATCCTATTTTATGTCGCTTCAAAATCGATTGCTGGATTTTGGTGTGACTGCCACACATGTTGGACAGTCAAGTAGCTGAAAACATCATTAAAAATCCATTTTCCCATTCAACAACCAAGCACATCGACATCAGACGTCACTTTGTGAAAGACAGCTATGAAAAAGGTTTGATTTCTCTGCATCATGTTCCAACAAAGGATCAGTTGGTAGATGTGTTGACAAAATCTTTAGACACATCTACCTTTGAAAGTCTGATCTCTTGTATTGTCATGTTAAATACAGATTAAGTTTTCAATAAATAAAAACATTAAAATATTGTCAGAAAAATCAAAATGTCATCCTGAAAAATAGTTTTTGGCTGAACATCTACTCAGATATTTTAAAGTCTGTTCAAATAAACCAACCACTGCTTCATTAAAACGATCATCTATTTGACCAAAGTCTACCATTGTTGAAAGGTATCCTCTATTTTCAACATCTGTTGACTTGTCAACAGATGTTATAAAACAATTGTCATCCATTACCATTTCCCAAACAGAGTTTACCATATGGGATAGATCTTGGCCATCAGATCTTTCATCAGATGCATGCCACTTCTGTTCTCTAAAATAGAGCTTTGGCCATGTCAGCATCACCCTTTCGTCCTATAGAACCCCTCTTTCACATAATCAGAGGCTACACTGTCTCACTGAATTCAAAAAATTTAGAAAGTGGCTTTCTCTCTTGTTTACGACCTAAATTCTTCTCATTCCATCTCTTTCAATCATCTTCATGGATTTTCAAGTCAAAAACACCCATAATTACCTACCATATCTAGTCAAAACAGATGATAATCGCCCATTTCATTCGTTATTCGATGTTCTCTGCAATTCGAAATATCTACCCATCCTCACCGCTGATCCTCCCATCTATTTGGATACTCTTCAATCATTTTGGCTTAATGATGAGACTCTACTAAAGGATAAAAAGTCATATGCCTTTGTGTCCAAAATTGGAGATACAAATATCCAAATAACCCCCCAATCCATCCCCACTACATTCTCACTCAACGACTTGGAAGGTAAGGATTCTTTTCTTAAAAATAAACTTAACACAGAGTTCATTGAGAGAGGATATGAGGCTCAATTGACTGAGGCAACAATTTTCAAACCACAGTTTCCCCCAGCAATGAAGTTATTTTTTTCATATCCTTCTTATATATCTCTCTGCAAAGACAACTTCCTTTAATGAACTACCGTTAAAAACTCAGTATCTAGGATATGCAATTTTAACTAAGAATGATTATAACCTATCCCAGGCACTGTTTTAGACTTGGTTGTCAATGTAAATTCCATTAAGTCTGGATCCGGCAATGCTTTTCTTTTATATCCAAGAGTGCTAACTTTCTACTTATAATTATCTTTGCCTGAAGATGTCAAGAAAAAGTGTCAAAAAGTAAAGTTTCTAAAACACAAGCAAAGAGTGTTGTTTCAACATTTGTGGCTACAACCTCTATTGCTGAGCAGCAAAGAACATATGTTGATGCTTCATCTAAACAGATGGATATATCTCCACCCAGACAAACTCCTCATGTATCCTCTTAAAAGGATCATATTGTATGCCAAGGGGCCACACATCATTAGGCAGATGACTCACTTGAGCATCTATATGCAACTCCTTCTCCCAAGGATGGCTCTCTTTGTAACATTACGCATTTATAATTGTACGTTACTATTATCATGAATAAAAAACGTCAAGTTTCATTATTATTAATCGCTTTTAATTATTTTTGTGACGCATTTGGAACCCTAATACTATATTATATATATATAGTGTGTATATATATATATATATATATATATATATATATAGGGGAAAGTTAATTTGAGAACACCTATATTTCGTGCGAACCGCGAGAACGCCATCTAAAACCATTCAAATCAAAATTTTCTTTTTACACTTGTCTTTATGACTAAAATACAATCCCAAAAACACAATTTACGTGTAAAAATTTAAACGTATACGGAAATAAATTGTTTTTACACATGTGTAAATTTACCATTTATGCATGTGTAAACTGTTTCATTTACACATGTGTAAAAAGTTAATATTTGAGTGTTTTTGCAAGAAAATATGAATAATTTGGAAAGAATATTCATTTTGTAATGTTATATTTTAATTATAAATAGGTTTGTATTGAAAAAAAATGATTTTGAGAGGTTTTCTAATTTGTTCTCACGGTTCTCACGATATTTAGCGTTCTCAAGATAACCCTCCCCTATATAATATATATATATATATATATATATATATATATATAAGAAATAGTTGTAAAAAAATATATATGCTGGGGCCGGGATTCGAACCCGAGCCCTCAGCCGGCCCAACACCTTACACAACCAGTCCCAACCAACTAGGCTAGACCACATATCTGATTTGATTCAACTCGTTTTTAACTTAACAAACCCTTCAGAAGCCTCAGTTGACTTTTACGAGTCAACTGCCGACACAATCCTTGCAAATTCGCTACTCAAAACGCGTTAATCTGTTTATGGAAAGCATTTTACCGACACCCTAGAGTATTCCCCACGCCAAATCGCAGTTAAAACATTCCAATTTTAAGGATTTACGCGTTTATGTTTAACCCTAGGTCAAAACTTTCCAATCGTGCAACCCAGACCCTATCCCTATAAATTGGACCTCCCCAAACCTTCTCACATCGCCGAATACTCTCTCTCAATCCCCAATTTCTAATTCAATTCATCTGTTCTTGAGTTTTGGTTCGAAGTTTGACTCTCGGGTTGACTGAACAATTCGTATACAATTCGTTTTTGTAAGTCCCCTTTTTCTTGTGGGTTTTGTTATTCGGCATTCACACAACAATAACCCTCTGATTAATTGGGTTATTGTTGTGTGAATCATTCAATTGAAAAAGCTAGGGCTCGTACGTTTATAATTGGGGAAGAACAATTTCTGCATATGTGTTATAATTTTAAGGAACTGGAATCAAACACAACCACTGATCTAGATCAAGTGGTTGTGTCTGATGTTGTTAAACGAAGTCACGCGGGTTCGAGTCCCATTCAAACCGGTTTTATCCTTTCTTTTTAAATTGAATATAAAACTGATTTTCTTTATTGCATATAATTAAATCAATCTGAAATCAAACGTTCTCAGGGTCCAGACCAGTTGGTCTGGGCTTGTGATTTAAAACCAACGAACCGGCCAAGGGCTCGGGTTCGAACCATGGCATCAACAAAACATTCTTTTTATTTAAACTTATATATATATTCCTTTGTATTTTTTAAAATTCATTTTAAAATACTAAAACTCTTTTTTAAATTCTACAAAAATTATTCTATGCTATTCTAGTAGAAAAGTTTGACATACAATTTTTAGTTTTCCAAAAATTATTTATTTAATATATATAATAAATAATTCAAGTTTAACCTATTTTATTTATAAAATTCTATAAAAATATTAAAACAATTATATAAATTTTCACAAAAATTATTCTGAGTTTATATAACATTAAACTTTTCTGAAATGATTTTTATTTCTGAAAAATCATTTATTTAATATTTTTAATCAATTTTTGTTAGTTTTAATCATAAATAAATCATAATAAATTCATTTTTTAATATTTTTGCACCAAAATTTTATATAAATTATTTCTATTTATTTGGGACAGAAATACAATTTTTAATTTAATAATTCTTTAACTTTTGTTTTTTAAAATATTAAAGTTATATTTTAACAATTTGTAATAAATAGATTTAATATTCTATTTTTAAGGAAATAATTTTATAAAAATTATTTTCATACTTAAACCTTATTATTGTGACCATCTTTAATTTAAATTTTATAAAAAGACTTTGTTTATTTATTTATCAAATTTCTCTCAATTATCAAACATTTTAATTATTAATCAAACGAGCACTTATCCCCAATTCGAAGCCCTAGAATATATGTAGACTAGAAAGACTTAGACATATTTATTACCTTAATTATAGGGTAATACTTGGTATCGTTGGGCAACACATATTCTATTTTCACGAGACATAACATCCTGCTAAGGTGAGTTTTACATAGCCCCTTTTCTATTTATCACCGTTTTTGGGGTGAAACATGTTACAACATTATATATGCAATTCAATCATCAAAGTGTCTATGTGTTTTTCTATGTTGCATTATGTCTTGAACATGACTAGGGTAAGCACAATTCTAGCATAATCATTAACATTGATCAGCCGACGGTATACATTGATAGATCTATTGGACTGACAATCCCACCCGATACGTGCCTCCTACAAAGGTAGCGTGGGTGTTTGTTATCGCAACATAAACGAGTGAACCATGAGCGTATGGGATGTACCACAATACAACAGTCACAAGGGTTGATTATGCACTCGATTTACTTCTAGTATGTTTTCACATATGGACTAGACATGCCATGACACTTGAATTGCACAACATTTTTATTCGGTTATCAAAACCTATGTAACTCTCACCAACTTTTGTTGACCCAAAATATTTTCAACTTAACATGTTTCAGGTTCTACTTGCTTGAAGATTAGAGTTAATACTTGAAGATGCGTAGCTAGTATTTGTTGTTTTGATGTACAAATTCTTAGAACAATTGTATGTAATTTATGTAAATCATTTATTGAAATTTATTATTCACCATAAGCTACTGAACAATCATCAATACGTGACATCCCGATGTTTCCGCCATCGGTTGGGGTGTTACACTCTTTTCACTCCATAACCCTCTCCTACACATCCATTCCACCTACCCTTCAATCACCAGTTCCTCTCAATCACCTATGATTGAGAGTATACACCAACAAGTGATTGGGCCTGAGAAAAGTCAACTTGCTAGCCCACAAACAGAGGACGTTACACCCCTTGAGTTACAAGTAACTCTTAGTGGTAGTTCAAGTGAAGCAGCCACTACAGCTGTAGAGACCAATGTCTCATAGCTGGGCAGTGGTTACATCAATTAGAGTTCCTTGAAAGCAACAACTGCTGAGACTACAATAGTAACCTCTATTCCAGATGGAAGTCCCCATAACCAAGAACAAAGGGCATTTGTTTCTCCCACATTGACTCACCTCATGTGACTGAACCAAATACAACTACCACATTTGGTAGGAATTTAGATGACCCTATTCATTTAGGTGGTGGATTAAAATACCAACATTTGACGAAAAGAGTTACAAACATTGATATATCATTAGCAGAAATGAAGGTGATGATGCAAACTTTGGTTGAAAACTCCAAAAGTCAACCATCCACAGCAGATATTGCCAATGAGCCCTGGAAATAAGTTCAACCAATCATCCAGGCTAAAAGAAAATTGGCAGACATTATGTTAGTGCATTTCTACGTGGCAAATGTTGGTCTAGATTATTTGTCGTTTTGTGGTTAATAGTTATTTTGTAACATGTCCATTAGTGTTATATGAAACACCCTAAACCTTTTTAAACCGAAAATACATAGCGTAAATACGAACCAGAAAATTTCTTGCTTTATAAAAACATTCGCGTATGTTTGGAACCCATAACTATGAGATATTATAGGTGTTTCATCTTTTATTGTATCTTATTACATCAAATACAACTCATCTTTATTAGTTTACGTGACCGCGACCTCGTACAATCCGCATTCTCACTAGACCTCCAACCATTTCTTACTTTGTGAGCTTGACTAGACAACCTATAACTACCACATAACCATTTCGTTAGTTCATTAAGTGACTTCGTGCAAATATTCACAATATGTAAATAACATCAACAATACTCAATGGTCATATCCAAACGCCTTTTTGTAAGTTCAGATCCGGTCTCCGGATCCCATCCTCCAATTTGCATACATTCATACTTACAAACCTGCATTTTTATTACCATCCTCATAACAAAAGGATTAATAACATTACAATACACACGCACGTACAAATACCATGTACAAGTTATCTTGACCTGTCATACTACTCTTCCTTCATGCATTCTCAAGGACAAACATGATGTTTTTGAACCTATACTCAACCTACACGTAACGATCAACCTTTACATACCTAATACTTTCACACATTACTGGACATAAGCAACTATGCACACATTTTATTACACTAGCATCCAATGCGAGATAACTCCCCTTACTAAACGGTTTAACATTTGTGTGACCTTGCATAACTATACAATTCAATCTAAATAGTTACACCCATGATTTAATGTATCCATCTATATATAAACACGCATAACAATCCGTACATTTTACTATTCATTCTTATGCCATATTTGTTAATCTTGGGTTTATTTCATGCTTAATCACCCTCCCTTCATTTATCTTTGTTGCTCATTTATCCCAACTACATTCATTGTTGTATGGTGGACTATACCCGTTCACCAACAACATCAATTCGCTTACCTTATTATAAATTACCTTTTCATACTTGTATCCCATTCTCTATTTATACATAAACATACAATTATTAAACCAAGAGTTTGCATCATAAGTCACTTACCTTTGCCCGTAGGAGTGTTTTCGCCTTATACGTGTTTGACTTATAGTCCCAAGCTTTTCACCTAGCTCGAGATCATATCCACTTGACCCGTTGACTTTTAAGCTTCTTGTACCTAGCTTACTTTCAAGTCAACATGCCGTGTTAGAATACTAATTTGGAACTTACCTATTCAAACATTAGTATTCATTCTACATCATTCAAACATGACATCAATACATTCAACAACTAGTTCTATTCAATAAGCTTTTCCATATACTACCCGTTCGACCCATTAGTGAAAATACTTGCATGAACTAGTTGGTAAGTGTTTTTAGACACTTTTTGAATGCCACATAATACAGTATTCTTTCCCTACAATCCGTATTCCAGGACTACTATAAGCGTGTACATTCTTACACCTTTTCTTATTAAAGATTACATTATAAATGTGCAGCGATTTTCTGCGCAGCTGCTGTTCAAGGTCGTTTTCCCCCCCTTCTAAACCTCGGAATCAGATCTTGACTATCAAATACAAAATGTGCCTCATTCAAAGGCCTTTCCAAGCATACAAAGAACACCTCCTAACGATTTTTCTATGATTTTATATGAATATTTTAAGATCATGTCAGAAACATAATTTTGACCAAACAGCTTTTGCTGTCAAAACTGAAATGTTAACTTTAGATGCTGTTTTGACCCCATTACAACTCAGAATCAACTTCTTATGACTACATATTAAATGTAATATGTGCAGCAAGCTTTTCAACGATATAAAGCTCGTCTTCTAACTCCTAATAACGAATGAGATATGGTCCTTACAAAATGACTACCTAATGTTGTCAAAACCGCATATCTGCTGCAAATCATAGATTTTGACCCGTTTAACATCCGAACTAGTTCAACATGTTCAAATATTAAACGTGAAGGCTCAGAGAGCTTTCCAAGCATATAAGGCTCATCTTCACAGGAATTTTCTTTGATTTTATACAATTATTTTTACAAAACAGTCCTGTAACATATTTTGATCAAAACATAAAACTAAATTTCTAACTTCCATCTTCTCTTAGGCATTTTCACAAACACCTAGTGTGCATCATATTATACCCACTTATTTCATAGTTGATACACTTTATGGAATCCTCCATTTCAACAAATTCATCTTTACAACATGTTAGATAGCATTTAGCCTAATGCCTACACATGTAATCATGCATATTATCATTCCAACTTACATTAGAATGTGGGGTTCACCTCTAGGTTGAAAACCCATTTTTCCCACATTTGATTATCTTTCTACTTTGTAATAATCATATAGTTCCTACACAATTTAGCATGTATATAATGATTCAAACATGAGCGTAACCTTAATTTACATTCAACATCATCATTTACCACAAAACCCATGATTATCATCTTTCACATAACACATAATTCACCTAAAAAGGCTTGAATAGAAGGTTACCTTAGGGTTACATAAACCCTAGATGACTCGTTTTTGGTTCATGCACAGGTTCTCCATTTTGATTTTGCTTGAATTTGAGCTTTCATGAATGAACAAGGATATGTGTGTGTGTTTTGAGTGTGTATTCTTCATCTCCTGATGAAGAAGTCGATATACACACACTTATAATTTATTTTTATTAAGTCAAGTTTAGCCACTTGACAAATTTAGCCCCTCAACTTGATTCCACAACTTTGTTTTCTACAAGGCCTAAACTCGTTAAATCCCTTGAATTGTTTTGCTCACTTTTTGGCTAACGCCACTAACGAGGTTAATTTCCTATTAGAAGTATACACTCTTGTTTTACCGTTTAAAGTCCTGTTTTAACATCCATAAAACGTTCGTTTTAATATTGAATTCATTTTCGTTATTTGTTAATCATGG
>JAUTDX010004381.1:0-28446 GCA_030844895.1 Ambrosia x helenae
AGCATTTAGCAAACAACCTAATATGTTCAAATTTAACCATTTTAAGAACAACCTAGTTAGTAAAAACCAAGTTTCTAATAAGTAAAACAACTTATATTAAAATGAACTTAAAGAACTTTTTGATTTTTTTTCATCAAGATGTAAACTATTATTCAATATGTATTATACACAGGTTCATTTGTTTTTACAAAATCAATCTTTTTGATAACAGATTAACTTGCATTTTGTTCGATACAATTATTTAATACATACAAATTCTTCACAAGCGGCCTATTAGCTCAGCTGGTTAGAGCGTCGTGCTTAATAACGCGAAGGTCGCAGGTTCGAGACCTGCATGGGCCAAATACAAACTTTTTTCCATTTTTTCCGTGCATTTTAGTAACTACGTTCAAGGGTAAAAAATTAACCGACTTCAATCACAATTGGCCTATTAGCTCAGTTGGTTAGAGCGTCGTGCTAATAACGCGAAGGTCGCAGGTTCGAGACCTGCATGGGCCATATGTTTTTCAACATCTCAGAACGATTGTTGTAGTGATTTATGTTGGAATATTTTTATTTTTTATAGAAAGAGAAGTGTGGATGTTAATATTATGAGTACGTGGACTAATACTTATACTTGGACATGTCTTGTCACAAATAAAATGACATTAGTGTAAACAAAATAACTTGTAACTACCACTAACTAGTTTAGTGATACATGGTGGTAACTGGTATATGAATGGCTAAGTCACTATCATATATAGACGATGCCAATTGCCATAATGCCATGTTAATGTCGTCTCAATTATTTTTGTGGGAGAATATTGCAAGAATTGTCGCAAATAAAGCAACTCCCCAAAACCCCACAAGCTGATGGTTAAAAGCGGGGCATGAAGCTTGGACGAAAGATAAACAAAACTAAGGTCGAAACAACTCCCTTGCTCAAGAGATTGTAGACAACTTTATCTCTACCTTATAAAAATAGAGAGGCTGATTGGTGCATGTACCTTTTGCCTTTCGGCTATCAACGCCAGTACGCCACCATTTGAGGCAACACCGAGTTGAATTAATGACAAAAGACTATATACCTAAGAACCGACAGTGAAACCAAGCAAGATCAAATGAGCATGAGTAGATAAAATCCTAATGTAGGTGTAACAATGCCGACTACTGAGAAGAATAATATGGACCATTGTAACACCCCCAAATCCACATCGGCCGCAGACATTAAGATTCTTGGTTCTAAGGAATTCCCCACATCTTAAATCATCAACGCGTTTCGGCTTTAGTTAGATGTGGCAACCAAAAAATTCAAAGTCAAACATCCACCTTATGAGAAGTCTCCATCGGGCAACCAAAAAACAAATTCGTGAATTCCTGGATAGACAACCCATTGGGAGGCTACACGGACAATATTGGTTGTGTGAGGGGGCCGTATATTACGGTAGGAGGGCCTTAGCGATATCTATATTTGAGGAAGGTCTAAACAAATAACACATGAACGATAATGTATGGTTTTATACACACACACACTACGTGCATACACACCCAAAGTAGTTATCTTTAGACACACACACTACATGCATACCCAGTTAATGCATATAATGCAGTGAATGATTCTGTCTTGGCTCTGTTACTTGAAAAATTCCATCTAGTACAAAACTTATAAGACCAATCAAACAGTACCAGCGAATAATTTGAGTGGTTCTTGACAGAATCGTAATTGCCCACCAACTGTTTGTGATATTGTCTGTACCAAGATTTGCTAAATATAAGGATTACAGTGTCCAAAAAGGTAACAATTCTTATTGCAATTTATGGATTTTATCAAGATTATCATACACATAAGATTTGGGAAAAACTTTGTGTACTTGACCAAGCACACTTTGATTATTATGATTATTATTACTATTATTGGACAAACAAAAAGAACTATGCTTTGTCATATGTTTAAGTTTAAAACTCTGCTCCTATATGCTAGTACTATTTATGCTATACATTGGTACAATCTATAAACTTGCTGGCATATTATTTTCTGCTGCTTGTTATGTGAGAATTAGGATTTAGGTTGTAACTTAGTTAATGATAAAATGGTGGAAACCATAAGCTTGCAGTCAATAGGTTTCGTTAGATATGCATCCATGCGACCTCTAAGCATTTAGCTTCATCCGATGACATGGCATGCGCTGTCAGTGCGACAATCGGAATATGCAAATCGGTTCCCATTTCCGCCCTTCGAATTGTTTTCGTTGCTTCGTAACCATCCATCTTTGGCATCTGGTATCATAAAAAGATCATTCAAATGAGAAAACTATCATAAAAATCATATTACTATTAAGTATAGTACTAGTTGCATATAAAGTTTCACAACTTTTGTACCTGACAATCCATGAGTATCAAGTCATACGGTGGCGGGTCCCGCATCTTGTTTTGAGTTGGCATACCATCTTCTAAGGGATTTTGTAAAGCTTCCACTGCCTGCACTCCATCTCCTACGACCGAAACTATGGCACCCATTTTTTCAAGCATTATAGTTGCCACCCTCTGGAGTATTGGTGTATCTTCTGCAAGCAAGATACGTACACCTTCGAGGGACTTTTTTCCATTAATCGTCTTCTCAGCATACTGGATACGTCTTTCCTGAGAATTACCACCATAATTGACCACCGGTAGTGTCTCATTTGCTCCCAGTTTGTTCCTCTCTGAACAGACTTCAGTTAGTTCAAGGAAAACAGTTGTTTACAGCTCCATATCTTGAAGAAGACAGCGTACGCCGTGTTTTCTTCAACTTGAATTGTATTGATTTCTGATTTTCAGAATCGTTCGAACTTTCTTGATCTGAATGAACATTATCAATTTCCAGAAATTCATGTGTATCGCCTCCCAACATTCCATGTCTCAAAGAAATCATTTTTTCTTTAATGGCAGCTTCCATTATCTGAATCAATTTTGATTTATATAACGGTTCGTTTACCATCATCAAATGTCCTCGGTTATGAAGCGCCATTTTGATGGTGTTAGATGTATCATGGTTTAAAACCCATGCAAACTTTGCTCTTTTATTAAATATATCTAGGAAATTGAGTTGTTCTTTCCATATGTCTGTGCTTAAATTCAGCAATCCAATATCAACAACTATGATGAAAACCGAAACCTCCATTTCCTGCTTGCTAATCGATTCGACTTTTGAACATTCATATGTCAAGTTTTGTGCATACCGCGAAGGTATAAAAAAGCTCCTGAAGTATGTGTGTCAGTTCATTCCACTCACATGCATCCCATGTGGGCACTCCAATTTTAAATAGCCATTTGGACAAAATCATCCTGCCCATACTTCCATTTAGTGCAAGCACTACCTGTAATTACATTATCATTACCTTTACAAGCTGCTTTTAAATATTTAGAATAATAGGATCCACATGTTTAATGGGACAAGAACTTTGCTAACCTTCAAGTTGTGATCTGCATACTTTAGTTTATAATTTTCTTGTGGTATATCTACAGGTGTACCAAGTAGCAGATAAAGTTGCATTAGGGTCCCTGGCCCATTCTTTTTCACAACTCTAATCTCTCCTCCCATTTTGTTAACCTGACAACAATGTTTTTTTTAATTATTATGAATCAGCTTTTTCGCACCTATAGCAATAGGAATAATGGAAATAAATAATCCCAACTATTGACTATTGGCCAATAACAGTCCCAACTACGAAAATTACCAATAGTGGTCCCAACTTTCGACATATTGGAATATAATGGACTCAAACTAACGGAGGTCTAACTCCGTTAGTGTGGTGATGACGTGGCATCCTAGGTGGCAAAATGATCCTACGTGGCATCCTACGTGGCATGCCACGTCATCACCACACTAACGGAGTTAGACTCCGTTAGTGTGGTGATGACGTGGCATCCTAGGTGGCATCCTAGGTGGCAAAATGATCCTACGTGGCATGCCACGTCATCACCACACTAACGGAGTTAGACCTCCGTTAGTTTGGGTCCATTATATTCCAATATGTCGAAAGTTGGGACCACTATTGGTAATTTTCGTAGTTGGGACTGTTATTGGCCAATAGTCAATAGTTGGGATTATTTATTTCCATTATTCCATAGCAATATGTCCTACAAGAACATGTCATTTTATATTTTCTTTTCATGTGGTGAATTTAAAACTTGTTAGAAGCTGTTCTTCTCACCAGAGTTCTAACAATGCAGAGTCCAAGACCAGTTCCACCATGCCTGAAAATTTATAAAAAAATATACAAAATATACTGATTATTTATAAACGTGATCTCATAGAGAAGAATAGATGGGTAGTATTGCTTACAGTCTAGTCGTTGACGGATCAGCTTGTTCAAAGCTTTCAAATACCGACTCCATTTGCTTGGATCGATTCCTATACAATAAAAAGATAGAAACAGATTGAATCACATTTTTTTTTATTAAAGAAAAGAAAAAAAATCAGGAGTGTATAATGATCATTTATTAATAGAAAAAATTTATACCACATCCAGTATCATCAACTTCAAACCAAAGAATGACTTTTTTGTCCTTCTTGCAGGAACTTTTCTCTTGGCTTTCCTGTTGTATCAGTTTATTCTTTGGTGCAGGCCATAAAGCTTTTTGATCAAGTGAAAATTTCCATTTTCATTACAAGAATGTGGGTCTTCACACCATCCTCTCAGAATAATGTATCCTGCTGTAAGTTATTGAAATGTCATCAAGATAACTAGTTTCGGCACTTACTTAGCCTTGTAATTAAAGCTTGATGAATTTATTTAGAGAATATTGCTCTTACATGATGTAAATTTGATTGAATTGCTGATTAGATTAGCAAAAATCTGAACAACTCTAGCAGAATCCCCTTGAACAACTTTTGGCATATCATCTGATCACAACACAGAGAACAAATATATTATTAACCATTAAGTAGAGATTAAATTTAGTAATAATAATGCTGTTATGGCAAATACCAGAGAGATCTATAACGATTTCCACATTGTGGTTTTTGCACTGCACAGAAAACATATCTACTAGTCCTTCAAGTTCTCGCCCCATGTCAAATTCGGCTTCTTCAAGAACCAATTTTCCTGATTCAACCTGCAATTTTTAACTCTGTTAGAATATAACTCAAATATAGATGAAAGTATTCTATATCTCTGAACCTGATAAAATTATTATTATTATTATTATTATTATTATTATTATTATTATTATTTTTTGTAATGTTACCTTGCTAATGTCCAAAATATTGTTGAGAAGCCGTAGGAGAGCTGTTGAGCATCTACGAATTTGGCTAACTGTTGCATATTGCTCGTTTGTGAGACTTTCATCAGATATTAGAATGTCCAGTAATCCTATGACTGCAGCCATTGGTGTTCTCAGTTCATGACTGTAAATCGGTAACATGAAAACCACAAAATTATATATCTAGAACTATGCATGTTCAACAATGTCTAATGCTTTGATTAATAAATAAAAAATGTTAAAAATAAGGATTTAAAGAGAGAAGAAATTCATTAAAACATTCACCTCATGTTTGCTAAAAATTGGCTCTTGTAGTTGCTAGATGCCTCTGCTTTCCTTCTTGCATCCAAATGACTGATTAGTATTGCTCGTAACTTCATTTCCTTCGAGACTCCATTTGTTAACACAAATATACAAACACATCCTATAACTAATATACAAACAGATGCAGATATCAGGATCATCAATGTCTTAAACGCTCTCTCATCCACTTTCCCCATAATGTATTTCCTTGGAATAATTAATACGCCCACCTGCATACACATATAAGAAATCAAATACATACACACGCGCTCACGTGCACACACAAATATACATATACATATAAAGCTCAAAGAAAGAAGTAAAGATACCATAGGAAGTCTCTTTAAGTTCAAGAAAAACGAATCGATGTAATAAAGCTGGTTGCCTAACTTGGCTTTCTCTATATGAACCTCATGGTTGGGTGGGGGTTTACCCCCATAGGCTTTTAGTAGCCACTTGGCTCCAGTTTGTATGACCGGGTCTTGTGAGTCACCAGCCATCATGAGCTTGGGACCATCTGATGAGTTCCTCAACAATGGAGTTGTGGAAGAAGTGGCTAACAACCAACCCTCTTGAGATGTCAAATAAATATGACCACTGTGAAACTCAACAAGCTCTTTCATAAGCTGACCGACACTGTACAGGGACGTGGTAACGCCACAACCGCCACTATACTCCCCTCAGGTGCATCTCGAACTGGCATCGCTGCAGAAAGCAAAGGCGAATTCGTAAATTTACTCACAGCTACATGCCATGAAGGTGCACCATATGGTACTTGAGAAATCCCTGCAATATTGATCAAATCATCGGGTGGAATAGCGTTTTGTTTTCCTATCTTTTCACCAGTGTCAGGATCCAGTGGTTCTCTGTACCAGATTGCTGATATGTTACTATGTATTGTTTGATCATTCCACCCTTGATGAGACGATGACGTGTTGACATCATAAGGTCCAGCCATTGTGTAGTTTGTGAGATCATTGTATATGTAATATGTACTGTTGTCTCTAGGATCTCTATGAAACGCTTGAACAAAACCGTTTTTGTACTTTATTGTTATCGAGTTGAGAGCTTTATGACTTGCAAATAATGCCCATGTGACATCTTTCATAACCTCATATAACTGATGAAAGAAGTTTATAAAATTCACATTAGTTTTCCATATATTTAACAAAAAAATAAAATAAGTTAACATAAACCTCAACTTGCTGTGCTTGGTTTTCTGGTTTGCTGTACTTTCTGACCACATACTCAGAGAGCTTAACTTGAGCTGTTGTTATTTCCACAGTAGAATTTAGAATACTCCACATACGTAACACAGGCCGTTGCAACAATTCATACCGTAAACCGTATGCCAAAGCGTTTAACGATGTTCTTGTGTACACTTTAGTAAAATGCCATGTGAGGAGTGTTAGCAGACCTATAAGAATTGCCAACATTACCTGCACAAATAGATTTGTATTTATTAAGTAACTTCTATTTATTTTGTTATTAAAACAGGATGAAGTTTGGTACCATAATGGCGAGTCGAGCGACAAAGACACTGTAATATGATGACAGACAATTTGTATTGGTGTGCTGAAGTTCATCTTGCTCGACGTCTCTATGCAGACCTCTTCGCCTGCAAGGTGAGTGGCTTTTTTCCCATGAATTTACAGCAGAATGAATTCTAACGAAAACGTGTTTTATAAAAGTTGCCATTGTGGTATGTTTGATAATCTAGAGATTACATAGTTGTTGCATTTGTTTCCTTTAACCACTATTTTATTCTGCTGAAACTAAATATTAAAAAAGAAAGCACCATGAATCTTTAGCAAGAAGTTTGTTCATGAAGTGGGTGCTACTTCCACCATTTAGAAGGCCACCATATAAGGTTTTTTTAAGTCAAAACAGTGGGGGCATGTGGTTGTGTTTTATTCACTTATTCCTCATCCACATTTTTTTCTTCTTTTTTAAGTGCTTCCCCTCTTATTTATATGGCTTTATGGTTACACATGGAGTGTTTTTTGTCTCTTGTATTTATGTCTCTATAACTTATTAACAATTAATATGCAGTCTAACTTTCTTAGTTTATTCCTAATTTTTTATTTTGTACTTTTACGGTAAATATTTACCGTAAAAAGTTACAGGATACACATGCTGGAAACCCCTCTAGTTCCGCCCATGCCCTTAAAATTTGAGAGAAGTAAAGAGACATACAAAAGTGTATAGACACTTTAAAGAGAAAATATGTTATTAATTAATGACCTTTTTTGGTCATAATATGTTGCTTTTATAGACTATTCTAAATCTGGACAGGTGTACTGTCAAATGATAATTTTAAGAACTCACATGAAATTATTAATTTGCCAACTAATAAAATAGGAGTATGATAATAATGGCTTGTCTTATGTCAAGTGTTTTGCTTTGCTTATCAAACAAAATCATCCAGTGCCACAAAATTAGGGGAAAATCTTTAAACTTCAAAGTCAAAATCTGGGCTTCGGATCGAGACTCGGGCAAATTGTGTGTGGCGAGTTGTCATAGCGTCCAACTTGTTACAACGTTCAACGTTTTATATCTATATCTTGTAACATTCTAACTCAAAGCGAGTCAAAAGTTATGCTTGTTTTAAGTTGGGCGCTTTTTTCTAACCCACATAAGAATCTTGTGGATGTGTCCCACATCAGATAAATTGAAACTTAGATGCCCTATTAGTGACTAATCAGTATTAACCACTGGCCACACACAGAAAGCAAGCACCTGATCAGTGGGGTTGCCATTGATGGTCAATTGGATAGTTTTTTCTTTTCATGCTGACAGAGAATCAAATAATTGGTCTAAGATCCAAAAATCAAGAACCCACACAAAGCTGTCTCTGATAACAACTTTACCTAGATGGGACACACACCTAAATGGACTAATTCATATATTCACCATTCAAGAATCAGTCAAGATACATTCATCTCTCAACCCTTTTTTAACCATGTTTTGCTACTAAATATTGGTACCAGTTATGCTGTATGACTCATGTTACATGATGAACATGTACCCATGCCCGCAATCGGTTAACAGGGCTTTGAATTATGCTGTGTGACTCATGTTACATGATGAACATGTACACATACCGCAGTCGGTTTGAATTCTTGTTTAAGTCTCATAATAATATTAAGAAAGTGACTTCCCAACACATTGTGCATGGAGCACTAATTGTGACTAGAGGGATTTGGTGAACTCATTAGTTGACATGGTCAACCTTGTTTATCATGACCCAACATATTATATGTTTTATACACTCAACTGCATAATGTCTTGTTTCTCTTATTGGTCCAACATTTCATGTTTGTAGGTATTAGATTTTTACCATCTTGTAATTTATCCACCTCATATTGCACATTATAAAGGTGCATACATCACGGTCTTTTTTATGTTTATATATATATTTTAAATCGGCTAATTCACATACCCTCTAAACCTACTCCTAAATCTACACTCATGTTTAGCATAAGACTATAACCCACCAATCACCTGGGGAGAAACACCTTTACCACACACCTTGATACTATTAGACTACAAACACTTTGGTACATAACCGTCTTGTTACCACTTTCTTGTAAAATACAATAGAAAAATCGAATAACTGAAATATAATGAAAAAAAAAAACAGAAAATACGAAACCAATTGAGAAACCGATGTTGATTATGGTTTCTCTATACGAGTTTTGTGGTTATGGGTATATATCCGAGCCGAAGTATCATAAATAATACATTGTATTTAATAAAAGTTTATTGCAACCTTTTTAAGTAATATATCACTTGACTCCTAATTATTATTTAAAAAATTAAAATTTTACCTTTTAATAAAGCCTAAAAATTGGTTGTGGATTTATTAACTTATTGAAGACACAAATTTATAACTGATCTTATACATGATTTAAAACACCAAACCAAACCATTCTTTGAAATCATGGGAGGCTTCATCAATTCCTGCATGGAAACGCTCTTGGCAAGCCATATCGAACTCAGGTCTTGTGGGTTCTTAAGTGTGCGTGCTGGTGCTCCTACTTAATCTAGCCATTCAAAAAAGACAAAAAAATTACAACAGAACTGATCGATAATGAAAATTTGAAAATTAATACTTATAAGTTTGGTTTTGACATGTGAACAGACATTTGGTTATAGTTTCTTGGGTGTACTAACAATAATGTGATATAAAATTATAACTAAATGGAATTTACATAATAATAATTTAATTGTGGAACCTAATCAAATTGTTAATAAGATTTTTAGATGATTTGGTCATAAAGGAAGAGGGTCCCTGGATTGCTACTAGAAATAGACAAAGCATGGGCAATATAAGATTGTGATTCCCATTTTGAAAAAGATTTGTGGTAACCATTAAAGAGTGTGTACATCGGATTGCTCTTTTATGCTATTTTCGCTTTCACTAGATTTGTCATATTTTATTTAAAACTTTATTGTAAGTGAAAATCAAAAATGTATATATTTTTTAACTATTATAGAATAATAATATACAACAACTATCAAAAATTTAATTATTTACCAGATCTTTTTACTAGTTGTATTTTTTACCTATTAAAAAATAATAATAAACAACAACTATCAAAACTTTAATTATTTACCAGGTCTTTTTACTAGTTGTACCAAGGTGTTTCGGCCCTAGGTGACGAGGGTTGAACTATTAAAGTCATATGATAGATAAAATGTGTAGGTTTAGAAGTAAGTTTAATAAGTATCTGACTTGGCTGTTCTAAAAAAATCTAATTATCTTTATTAATCTAACATCATACTTAATACACATATTATACTACATGCCCAAAACACTTTCACAATTTATTAGAGTTCTGTTCAAAGTACTTTCAAGAAGATATTTTTTACTAGATAGTGAAATTGTAACACCTTAGAATTTTTCCGACATATTAAGAAAATAGAAAATCGTGACTTTTTTAAATCTATTTTTATGCTTATAGAGATGCATTTTTGTCTTCATGGTTAGAGAGATACGATGGATTTTATATAAAGTTTAGAGTTACTAAAAGTTTTTTTTACCTAGATTATTTGAATATTGAAATAGTAAGATTGAAAAGTCAATTGTTGAGAACAATATCTTTTTTACTTTGATAGATGCCACTTATCATAAAAAAAACTGCTGAATTGGATTCATATATAGGAACATGTTTCAATGGATTGGGACATTTGAAAATAGATGGTACCCATGCTTATTTGCTACGGTAGTGGATGAGAAGTGCAATTGAGAGTCATGTTTTTTGTATTGAATATGTCATGATTTTTTAGATAAAATTACACTTTGTGTTCTTAATGTATCACTGAAATTATAAAATGTGTCCTTTTTTTTCATTTTATGTCCAAAATCTCGTTTTTTATTCCATATTGTGTCCTTTCTAACTAACTGGGTTTAAAATCTCAGTTAACCTCATTGTACCCAGGGGTATAATTGTCCATTCATGTCCCTTTACTATAAAGCCCCCCTTTTAAGTCCAGATGTTTTTAAAACCCTCAAACACATTGCCTTCCCCAATTCAAACCCTTAACTTCCACCAGCAAACCCTCAAAACCCTAACTTTAATCCGAAGCATTATGGACGATGAAGAGACTCGACGACAAGGTTTCAGGGTTCATAAGAACCTGTTGCATGAAGAAGTGCTTGAATTATATGGTAAGCGTTCATACATTTGATTTTTTTCATAAAGCATGAATTTTTAAGTTGATTAACAACATACTGTTTTATAAAATGCAGTGGGTGCTCCCAGTTTGTTTTCCATCAAGCTTCATCATAATGGTAGATTCACTCGTATTCCTGAAAGGACGTACGTTGAGGGTAAGGAAAATTACATTGATTTGCTTAATCAGGACAAGTTTTCAGTACATGAGATGGATCGTACACTCGAAAAATTTGGTTATCAAAAGGACATTGAAAGGTATTACCATTATAAAGTGCCAGGTTCTGATCTTGATTTTGGACTTAGAGCTTTAGGTAGTGATGATGATGTGATTTGGGTTTTAAAGTTATTCTAAAGTGTAGGTTAATTAGTGTTTATTGTAAGTATGGTACAACTACTGTGCACACATATTTTTGCTCACTAACTAAAGTTAGGGTAGAAGAAGTAACTGATGAGAAAATATTGGCAATGGACATTGATAAAGTGGTTAGGAATAGATTATTGTTAGGCTGGAATGGAGATAAACCTGAGGCTATGCATACTGATGAAGTTATGGATAACTATGTCCATACTATGCATACTGAGGAAGTTGTGGATAATGTGAATTTTCATCATGCCTTTGACTTTAGCAACATGAACCTGGATTATCCTGATTTTGACCCATTCTTTGGTGTCCAACCAACTGTTAATGTTCATGCAAATGTGCATATGGCTGATCAACCTCAGGATAATATGCATAAACATGATAATGCAAGTGAGGATAAACATGATAATGCAAGTGAGGATGAGGCTATGCATAGAAGTGAGTATGAAAGTGAGGACAATGACTTTTTAGTAGATGAGGGGAATATGATAAATGAAGTTGAAACAAATATGAGGGATTTTAGGTTTTTCACTAATGATGTTCAAGATGATGATCAAGTGACTGATGTGGGTATCAAAGAGATGCAAGAAGAAGCAATTGACAACGATCAGTTTATTAGTGGATCAGAGTCTGATGAGGGTGAAACCAGCCTTAGGAAAAGAACACTAAAGTTATTAAGAAGTCAGAATAACAAGAATGACACTTTCCATGTTGGTCAAAAATTTAGAACCAAGGATGAAGTGAAACAAATAATCAAGAAACATGCTGTTGACACTAGGAAACAACTAAGAATCATCAAGGATGATCTACGTAGGGTAAGGGCAGTTTGTTGGGGGATATCCCACAGTTTGATGAAGAGTAGGTACAGAAGCAAACATTGCATGACGTGATTGAGGCGGTGGTCTTGAAGGTGTAGCATTTTTAGAAATGACTGGTTTTTATTATGGTTCAGAACAGAACTCTCATCTACAATTTCATTTAGTGTAAAGCATCATCAAAAATCACTCCACAACAATGTATGAAAAGAAAATAAAAGATTCTAATTTAATTTAGTACTTAACTGTGTGGGTCAGGAGAATAGCCGAAATTAGGACCCGAGAAACACAATTTTAAATCTCAACAATAACTAAGAAACATTTCAAACTCATCATTATTGACCTACTTCAATAATTTTCAAACGTGTTACATTTATTCTCGTACTTGTTGATATCCATTTTGGGCACCTTTCATCCATTATGCACCAAAGGTGAATCACCATCTGCAACTGAAATGAGCAAAAATCAAATTTATACATCTTGATCGATAAAACACCACGGGTTGATAAATGTAAGATTGTTTTAGTTAAAAATAAAAAAACATATGTTTTAAAAATAAATATGCATTGCACGGATGAATAAACTCTTGTATAATACTAATATAATAGAATATAATGTAGTTCTCCAATTAAGTATTAAATTTGATTTTTTTCAAGCCACCTATTTTCTATTTTTAACATATTGGTTTATACCATTCTTGACGCTCATGGTATAAGTAGTTTAAACACTCGCTTCAGCCTTTCTTTTCCAGTGAAGGAAGCAGGCTCAGCGATAACACAAGTCATCAATTTATACTAAAACCAACCAACTTATTAATCAAGGAAAATTTATATTAATATTAGGAAATAAAATACACCTTACTCATGCTAATATAAACATAACAAAGTATTGATGAAAATAATTTCTTCCAAAAAACGACTCGATTGGAAATAAAAACCTCCTATCTCTATTAACGTACTCAAGCAACCAGAACAAAGATAACAGTATTTAGAAGACCGAAATAAATAATAAAAATATATAATTATACAAAATTATTTGGATTATTATTTACAATTAAACCATGCATATTGTATGTGCTGAATAAATGTTATTTTATATATTAAATAATAAAAAAATTAATTAAGAAAATAAATATTAATTAAATGAGAGATAAACGTGAAATTATGATTTAATAATATTATTTAATATGAGAGAAAAGTGAGATAATTTTAAGATTTTTATTTATTATATAGTAAAGTAATAATAAAGATAAAGAAATAAAATAATAAATATTAACTTATATATTATCTATAACTAGTGGGTTTACCCGCGTATTACAGCGGGATCCGGTAATGGGTTGCAATACAACATTATGATACTTAGGTTTTTTTGCCGCAAGTTACGCAAAAAGATTAGAAATGTGCACACTATGTTTTAATAAGTATTCGTAGAAAGAAAATAAAAGAAATGTGCACCGCCACTTACAACTGATTGTAGTTCATCACAAAAACCATGTACTCATTATTGAACAAATCTTAATAAACCAAAGGTATGTTACTGTAACAGACCAATATGAACATAAACATCACTCTTGTGTAAGTTGTCCGTCATTGCATATCTACATAACCGTGCCATTGAAGACACCTTACTAGGGATGAGCTCGGGACGGTATCGGTACCAAAACGATACCGATCCCAACAATACCGATACCGAAAAGTCCAAAAAACCAATACTGATACCGATACCGAACACATACGGTATGGTATTGGTTCGGTATCGGTATTTTACCTTAAAAACTGATACCATACCGATCCCGTAACGATACCGATAATACCGAAACCGAAAATCCATAAATATGGGTACCGATATCGATCCCGAAACCCCTCGGTTCGGTATCGGTTTGGTACGGTATCGGGACGGGACAGGATCGGTATTCGGCCTTGTATGCTCATCCCTACACCTTACTAAATGATAAAGTTCATTTACATGACAAAAACATGTAGTAATAATATGATATTGTATACATTATCATATGAAGGTCATTTTCCATTTAGAAATTAAAAGTTGTGATTTGTAAGTTTGTGATAGACTTGCCCAACTTGACCCAGCAGCTAAGAAAATTGCCCAATGTAGCCGTGAGCCGAACCATCTCATCCACTTGCCGCTAGGTAGACGCATATATATGGCAAAGTTATAAAATTCATACAAGTTTAGCTGAGATAAGATTATTCATTGTGGTAACATAAATTATTATATTTCATCGCCATTATATGAAATTTGTTCAAAAGTATTGTTATCTCGTGTGTTTATTTAGTTTGGGTGAGTTCCATTCTCAAATAAAAGTTAATTATCTTCTAGGGGCATTTAGGGAAGAAAAGTGGTAAAATTTAGAAAATTGTAAAGAAACACTTGTATGTCATCTTAACTTTGGACAATTTGGACATATTTGCGCATGTCTCATCCTTTATAATGTAGTATAGATTAAGTAGGAAAAATAAGAGGGGAAATATAAATGTCTAAATGAATGATATGTGTCCCAAATTATATTAGTTTATTATATATAAATAAACTAGATTATCCCATGGTTGCTTCCCGGGATAGACAAATTTAATATGAAGTGACAAAATGTGTGTACCGTAAAAGGAATATGTTGTTTTTTAGGAAATTTTTTTAAGGATCAACACTCGATAACTCATAAAACTTACTCCTAATTCTACGAGTACACATCTTGCTCGGGTGAAATCTATGTACAACTTTGTCACTTCCTCAAGACATTATAAAGTTGTGATGTGATTCTGGGAAAAAAAACAACCAAATTGTTATCAAATGATATGTCATGATAATGATTGATTTAAGAGGTGTGCATGGTGGGGTGATTAACTATCCCTTATCAGCTAGAGATTTACATGGTGTTTAAGAATCACAAGCTACATCTAACCGGCTTAGCAACCTATGTAATCAATGTTCCTAACAACACCAATTAAAATACAAAAAAGTTAGATTCTTACCATGGTGTGGTGATTAATTATCACTTATCAATGAACCTACTATTACATATAAGAACCCACTAACTACATATATATTTATAGATGTAGTCAGTTTGGTAGGAATCTATTTTTTTTTTTTTGTATTTTGATTGGTGTTGCTAGGAACATTTATTACAAAGGTTGATAAATCGGTTAGATATAGCCTATTATTCTTACACACAAAGCAAATCTCTTGCTGATAAGTGATAATTAATCACCCCACCATGCACGCCTCTTAAATCAATCATCGTCATGACATATCATTTGATATCTTGGTTGTTTCTTTTTCTAGGTTCACATATAGAATTAGAAGTAGGTTTTGTGAAAGTGACAAAGTTGTACAGAGACTTTACTCTAACAAAATGTGCACATGTTGAATTAGAAGTAGCTTTTTATGAGTTATTGAGTGTTAATCCTTTAAAAAAAATCCTGAATAAAACACCTCTTCATTTTACGGTACAACACATTTTGTCACTTCATATTAGATTTATCTATTTCGGGAAGCATTAGGGAATAATCTAGTACATTTTAATAATTATGATCATTATCTATTTTAATTTTTAAAAAGAGCTATTTCAATGATAGCTTAAAAGCGAAAATTTTTAACCAAACAAACAAATTTTTTATACTAGATGTTGAGTTAAGTGCAAGAGACGGCTATAAAATACAAAAAAGAAAAGCAAAGAGCAATTGGGCATTATTTTGGCAATTAAATTCCATTAAATTTCAATCTTTTGAATCTCATTTGTTCATCTAAATCATATTTGTCATCAAGGACAATAAGAAAACATATCATCTCCATCTTTCGTTCAATTTCTATCGTTGTCATGTATATCTTTTTGTTATCATATGTGAGCTGTTTATTTCTTGCCAAACTTTTTTAATCATGAACGTAGCAATCCGTGTGTTGGGATAATAGTACAATAAAAGATAATGATAGAAGTAAAAGTTGACGTTTAGTTTAATTTGATGGATTTGTGTTGAAATATGCTTAATGATGGTCTTACAATGCATGTTTTACTAAAAACAAGCTTTGTATAAAAACGAATTACACTCAAAGAATCAACAACTCAAGCAATTGAATTAGCGCTTTCTTAGTATCTCGGATTACCAGGTGCGGATTCAGCTTTGTTTTATGGGTTTTCAAGAACCTACTAAGTTTAAAAAAATTTAGTGAGAACCTTGTATGGTTTGAAAAAAAAAAAATTAGTGAAAATATACTAAAATGAACCCAGTGAAAAAAATTCTTGGATCCACTACTGCTGATTACGAATGAATTAATTACAAGAAAAGAAAAGATAAGTTGCAAGAAACAGTCTAGAGAAAGTTTTTTTTGTAAAAAGGATTCTTAAAATAAAAAAACATAGGAAAGAATGTGAGTCGTTGATCTAAGGAATCAATGGATGAGATTGAAAGTTAAATCTTGTGTGAATTTTAAGGCTACACGATGTGGGGGCATGGAAGATAATGTGGAGCCCCTCACGCCACCAACACCACCACCACCTCGTATGTGACGTGGGGCAGGTTGGGTGGAGATCTCCAAGGTGAGAATAAGGTGGATGGTTGTGGTTGGTTCTTAGGTTATGGGTGATTTTTGATTGGTTGGTTGATTTAAAAAATAAAAAAAACATTCACGCCACCACCACCCCCATGGTTTTGAGGGTTGGATGGAAATTGACATGGCTGTTACATGTCGCTCCATGCTCCCCTTCACCCCATGACCACACCATGTAGTCTAAGCCTGAGATTTTGAAAGAAGCAGGGATGGGTAAATAGGTATAGCGTACAATTATTGACTTTTTTCAAGTTCCACCCCTATTTTTTAAACGTCTAAAACTTTTTCATATGGCATTATTTAAAAAAAAATACACCATAAAAATAAGTTTTTTATCCTATCACAAATCATCATATCAACACCATGTTATCATCAAAACAACATATAACACACAAGCCTTAATTATTAGATCATTAACATCTGTGATAACTTGGGTTTTTATCATAAAACTCATTAAATGGTTTAGATCTTGTTTAGGATATGTTTAGGAAAGCTTTTGTTTATGAAAACAATTTGAATTTTGGATATCCAGGGTTTTTGAAAAATCATTAAAATGAAAGGAAAAGATGTTGGAAATGATTCAAACCTTAGATCTAAGCTTTGTTATGGATTTGTATGTGTTTCTAGGTTGGAAATCAATGGTTTTTAGGGAAAAAAAACTTGTTATTAGAGGTTGGCGGCTGAAAGGGAGCACTTAGGGGCAAGTTAGGGTTTATAAATGATGAAAATATGTCAAAACGGAGTATTTATACATGTTAGGGCTATAGATAGGCGAATAGGTTGGTTTAGGTGAAGGGTTTATCCCTTCTCCCTAATTTTGGGCGATGGGGTTAGCCCTTCTCCCTAATTAGGGGCGAAGGGGTTAGCTCTTCTCCTCTAGCCAAAGCCCTTCCCTTATAATTTATAGCACATGGGTTTGCCTTTCCTCTAAATTCTAGTTAATGCGCCAAAACTCGTATTATCGTATAATTTCACATAAACACGTATTCCTAAATTACCACTGATCAAATATCACGTAATTATCAACAAATTACCCACATTGAATTATTGTTTCACCAACGGACGGAATACGAGACTCGTGCGCGTATGTTTTCCGGTGAGCCTCCGAATCACCAACCCATGGGCATTGTGTGTGTAAACCGGCTCCCAATGATTCCCCAAATCATCAAACCAACTCAACTAACCTAGTTAAGTTCGTTTAGTAAATGTTTCGCTAAGGTAGACTTAAGTGTTTGTTAGAAATGTTAACCTGAGTTTGCCGAGTGTTACAAACCCCGTGTCATAAAATCTTTATACAAACCATACCCCCCTCTTTTTGGTCAATTGCTCATGCATTCACGGATGCCTATTGTGACATCGACCAACCTGAAAGCCCAAATGGTCGTGAATTGATCACTTTATATATGGGTTATGCTATATTCCTTGTAACAAATGTCTTAACATTAACTTCTTGAGAATAACACATGTATCCATCCACAAAATGAATATAAAGCTTTTAGAAACACAATATCATAAATTAGCTTTAATCTCCACTCGATTAAAGCTCCAACTTTAAGATACCATAATCTTGGTGTAACTTATCTTTCAAGTATCTATATTATCACATGTAAGACCGTATGGTCCGTATCATGTCTATAAGTCTATTTATATAGTCCATATATCGTTATATTTCTTTCAACACATATTCAATTTCACAATTATAACACCGTCCATTATGCCACCTTTAAGAAAACATTATATAGGAAATGGATCCATAAATAAAATATAAAATAGTAGTTGAATGCTTTACAAGTGGCAAAGAGTAAGAGCTACGTACAGCGATGATGATAGTGGGAATAAAGAATACTTATCTCCACATTTACCAAAAAGCCAAAAAGGAAGTTGCAAAGTTGAATCTTATGTAACATCTTTCTAATATTTAAATGCGTCTCATTCCAAGTGTTTCATGACATAACACCCGAATGGAAAAATAACAATTTTATAAGAGGTCATACAAAGTCTTAGTGCTTAGAGCAATGACATGTTGACACGAAGGAAATTATTAAAAAAAAGTTTATTGTAGTAAAGATCTAACTAATATCTAAATACTATAATATTGCCTGGAGCATCGACCATTTGTGTGTATATCTCTAGTTATCTGGGTTTGAATTCGTTTAGTTAAACCAATCAACTCTCAAAAATTAAACTAGTATAGAGAATATGATGGACAAATACAAATGAACATGCACAAATGGCTATAAGTAATAGACACCAATATCTAACATGACGAAAGTTGTGACAAACATATAAACAGTGTGCTCCAATTGTCGGACCTAAGTTCCATTTGTAGCTATAATTTTAGCATTCGATGTTTTCTTCATATTTAAGAATTTTCATTAATTGAACTTTATTGTAAAAGTATGTGAATCCTTGACTTTATTAATTTACATGATACTTCATTTTAATCATATGTAGACGACCGAATTCAAAATTTTAAGAGCAAAACAGCTCAAATAGATATTATATGTCAAAAATTTTAAGGGTCAATTACATATTTCCCCTTACTAAAATCATTTATTACATATTTTCAAACTTAAAAAGTCAATCACATATTTCCCCTTCCTAAAACATACATATGTAAAAAGTCAATTACATATTTCCCCTTCCTTCTCGACAAGCGCTGATGAAAAGAAACATTAGTATTGGGAGTCAAGTTTGTGTCTTTTGCAACTTCGCAGACGAATCGGCGGTTCATTTATTTACAGGTTGTGGTCTAACATATGGGGCAGGGCCGGCCCTGAGCATGGGCCGGGTGGTCATCGGCTCAGGGCCCGACCCACAAAAGGGCCCGAACTTTTAAAATATATATATATTAAATTCTATATTTATGATATATATTTGTGTTTTATATGTAAAAGTCTTGTTAGTGGAGTTGGAAAAACCATGCAAATTTAAGGTTGAGTTCTCAAGTTCAAGCCTTGTCTCTAGCACCATATTCAAATTTTTTTTTAAATTCATTCCTCTTTATAAAATTTTGGGCCCAAATTTTTTTTCGCCGAGGCCCAAATTTTTTTTACCGTTTTCGTAGACGGCCCTGATATGGGGTATGGTCTACTGTTGGAAGATGGTGCAGGATTGATCCGGTTTTTGCGTTTCAAGTTCAAAATCTGATGACGCTTTATAAGAAGGCTCAAGCGGAAAACAAGGTAAATTAGTGGTTCACATGATAGTGATGGTTACCAAGTGGCTTCTTTGGAAGGCGAGGAATGACAAAGTTTTCAATGCAAGACAAGCGAAGATTCAAGATGTAGTGGCGAATGTTAAGTCCTTGTCCTTTTTGTGGTTAAAAAATCGGTCTTGTTTTAAGGATTTGGTTTGGAAAGATTGGGTTTTGAATCCGTTGTATATGATGTAATGGTTTGAGCGGTCTTCATTTCGAAGTCGTGCTCGTTGTTTTTATGAAAGTTAATATTAAAAAAAAATTCCCCTTCCTAAAATATACATATGTTAAAATATATATATGTTAAAAGTCAATTACATATTTCCTTTTCTAATGAAAAAAATATGTAATTTATTGTCTTTAACAAAAGGCTCAAGGGGATATATGTAAAAAATCTTTTGCATTTATTAATGTACTTTTTTTTGGGAAAGGCGTGTACTTAATTTCAATAGTAGGTTGTCAATTTAGATTTTTTAAGATTTGGCAAACCCTAAAAAAATTAGACGTTTCTTATATAAAAAAAAGACATGCTACAATAGTTTAAGCCATTCAGTACACCACTATAGAACCCATGAGCCATAGGCACTTTACAGTACACCACTATAGAACCCATGAGCCATCACCTACAGATTTGATTTTAGCGTTTACAGTTTTACAGAAACTAGGTAGTTTTTATTAATTTTATTCTTATTATGAGAACACATGAATCTTTTAAGTTATTAATTCATTTGGTTATTTATGCAATTCATTTAAGTCATAATGCTGTCAAATTAAAAATCTTAAGTTTTTATCAAATCTATCAAAAATAGATTTTTCATATGATTGTTTTAAGTCATTCAATAATATTCTAATTGTATCTTAATGAATAATCTTTTTCTTTTTATGTACTCGCTCTAGGTCACTTAATTGAACATGGTTCTTATTATTGTTTTCAAGCTAGCATAGCTCACAAGTCGACCTCAAATCTTTTTTAAATCAAGCTCAAAGTTTCATCACAAAGGCTTTTCAAGCTTAGACCGAGTTTAATGGGTTGACGGCTTGAAGCCCAGTGCCAAGTAAGCCACTATGGGCATTAACCATCGCCATCAAGGCGTATGACCTGGTCGTTATGAGTGGGTGTTGGTCTGTTAACGAGCCTGCCCACCAGAATCACATTCATTACTTGCGAAAGCGCATAAAAACTTGAGAAATCACTACCTTTTTTCTTAATTTACTTTTTATTTATTGAATTTAAACATTATTATAATCAATGTCGCCTTGTGAAACTGTTACTCATTTTTTAAGAAAAAGTGAATGAGAACGCATTGCCTACGTGTTATAATCTTTTTTTTTTTAATTTTTAGTTAAGCCACTAAGTATTATGTCATGATAGTGAGCCTCTCCCATGACTTATAACCCCTAGCTGGAACCAACATATATTTTATTTATTAAGAATTTGATAATAAAGGCAAAATAACGTTCCATTACTTTCTCCTGCAATTAAAGTCACACCACTCAAAACTAATCTAACAAATCAGTTCTTTCTATAACTAATTAAGACAATTTCAAAATACAGAATCAATAGATTATAATACAAACAACTCACTAAACTATTTATAATATAATTTCATAGTACACTTACGGTTTACTTAATATTCAAAGTATGCATCTTTGTAACAAGTTAGGTATTGGAAAGATAAGTTCACCTTGAACACTTACAGCCATCTACATCATCACCAACTTGTACCTTTTCTCGACCTGCAATAATATTATAATAATATACATGCATGATGCATATCATTTTAGTGATGATGATAACCAAAACCCTCTATCCTTCGTTGAAATCTAATGATCCCGGCCTGCAATTATCCACTACCAAATTACCAATATCCTAAACATCTTTTAGATTCATTATTATATTAGACAAAATTTAATGTCAAAGTTATATATAAGATTTTCCAACAATTTTAAACATCTATGATTAAATATCAAATTAATATACTAATTAATTGACAGTGCTCTAGTGGTACCCGGTAACTTTCTCTGGTGGAGATCGTCGGTTGGAGTCTCCTTCATGACAAAAATGTTATGCACACGAACCAAGAGTATTACCACAGTGAGGTTTTGAGTGACGGGTTTTCCCTGGAATTGGTGACGGGTTGTGTCACCAAGGTTGTTTGCGATCGCAGGCGTGGATGATGTTTTGCCTATATATAGGTGTATCCGGATGGCCGGGATGTTGGACTCATTAAAAAAATGCCCAATTGATTTATATTGATAAAAAAATATTGAGTATAATACTATACTTTCATATGAACATTTTAATAATTTACAGAATGATCATTAAACTAAACTATTTGTGATAGACTTATCAAGAGTATAGACTCCATATCAATCATGATCAAGGGGATCAGAAGTCCTGATAATTATGAAATTATGTTTTGTACTTGTCAATTCTTAAATTCATTAACATAAATTTATATAGAAATAACACACTACCAGAATAACATAAATTTAAGGACAGTGCAGTTGGCACTCTTTATCTGTACTTAAAATCGACTACACCGGTTTTTTTATACCCCTAGTTAAACGAAATTAGCCAAACGAAACTGAGCAATTCATATATTCTTAGCCTCTATACATCCATTTCATGTACTTAGAAGCAAAAATTTGAGTCAAAGTTTGGTTTAGGTTATTAAAAATTAATTGGATCACTCTAAAAAACGACAATCTTACAAAATAAACTGAACCAGTTAATCGAATTGGTTAGTAAGATCGGTTAACCAATGACTTTGGTTTTTGGTTAAGACTAATAACTAAACCGAACCATACGCACCCTTAGAACTGTATGTGTTTCCCGCCGCAATCGTGTGGACACCCTACTAATTTAAACAAATAAACAAAACTATCTTTATCTCAAACCCACTTGAACTATTTTTTACTTATTTAAACTTTGGATAATTTCCAAATTATAATTATCCCTTCAGCATTTACTGCAAGCTATATACATACCTGTGATCGTGGTACTCTCTAAGGGGATGTTTGTTTAGTCTTTTAACGATTCCATTAAAAAATTACGCTGGAATTAGTCAGCCTTAAGTGTATTTTGTTTTCTAGAATGACACCTCCGAATCAGCAATAAGCCCCTTACCCATTAAGCTTCAAAATGATGCTAAATGAAAATTGTACCCCTATGTCCCTATACATGTGTTCATAACCCTTACACGACACTCATGAACCACCTCCTCGAGCAACCACATTCCTTCACCGCCACGTAGACGTACTCTTATTAGCTCAACACTTGCTAATCTAGAGTCTTGTTACCAGTCAGGTCTCTTGTTGGTTCAACACTTATTAGCGCAGAGCTTGCCAAAAACTAGCGGTATATGGTTTAAGACACTGAAATTGATATATGTTTGCCTTTCTCCAACTTCATAAAAATGTTATGATCACAAACGTCATATTTTGTGAGAATGATAAGAATTGATATACAGACATCATTTTTTGTACTTAGTCATGATGTTTTGGCTAGAAATAATAACAAACATAACAATTAAAAACACAAAATAATGTATTATAAGCTTAAAACTTAAAAGAGATTCACTAAAATCTTGGGTGTGGGTCTTTTGTCGAAATGGGATAACCTTTTTCTTTATTATTTAATATAAATGAGTGAAACATTACACGCAGTATATTTGTCCCCCATTAGCATATTTTTTTTGTTTTACGTGCCCGTAACTGTTCCTTCGGTCAGGATGGGCAGAATAGCAGAGCAAGTACAAGTATTATGTTAGTAGCATTGCAAAAACGCATTCCTCGTAATTAATAATTTTTGTTCGCCGCAATTGTGGCCTCTTGGTAGAATCGATGACTGCATCTTTGATGCACTCCTAGTACTAGTACATCTTTGAAACTTTTCATTTTTAATCATGATGGAATATTTTTTTATTATTTAATTATTAATATAAAAAAGAATCGATCGTTTAACTATTTGAAATTTCAAGGGAAGCTCAATGAGAATACCATGCCAAAAATGTTAAGCAATGTGTTTTAAGTGTTAAGTAATTTGTTTTAGCTGCGTTTTAAATTTTCATGGCTATAATACATTGTATTGTGTTTTAAATTGTTGTATTTGATGTTTTTTCTAGCCAAAATAACCTAAAATATCATGCATAAATTCAAAACACGATGCCTAAATGTCAATTCTTAATCTTTCTAACACTTCTTACCAAACATTGCCTTTGTACAAAAACCGAAATCTATACCCACTACACAATTAACCAGTGGACTACATAATTAACTATATTACGGCTCTTTAATTATATATTTAAATACCTTCGAAGATTTTTAACTATAAACAAATCTTGAAAACATGTTAACTAAGGGAATAAGTTGACTCGATGAGCATCTAAATAATACATGTAATAAATATGAGATATTCTTATGTAGAGTTTCATTCATTCATTCATCATTTTATAGGAATAAAATGATGTGAAGAAAAACGTGATCGATCGTAAAAAGTTTTGAGACTATTTGGTTTATTAATTAGTTACAATCGGTAAATTAGAGGACTTGAGGCACAAACAGATTCCTCGATAAATCCTTGGAAAGTGGCACCCATCAATAATGGTCCAAGGTACGGAAAAGACATCATTGATGGATTAAGACGATTAACACCAATTTTTCATCAAGACATTAGGTCACCATTGCAATATTATCGACAAATAGCAATGGCTAGCAGTCGCCGGATTATGCTTGAGGGGTTCATCCAAGCAAATTTTTACCGGGGATGTGAAAATGGGTTGTGTTCACGACGTGGTGGGTCTAACCTCACACGATCCGGACAAATCATGACCTGAATATCATGTTATACATGTGGACCTGGAACACAAACATGAGGGTTTTTTTTACACTAACAAGACTGAAACTTTTATATATTTATTGATTCACTTATATAATTAAAATATAAGTTTCTCTAATATTATAACTTTACAACCAAGAATAAAAATGTATATAAAATAATCATATTTAAACTATGAAATGTGTGATGCTTGTTTCTCTTTTAGCTTTTTAGTTGTGGCATAAGATACCAAATCATTTTAGCTTATGACATGACAATATTGTTTTTTAAAGAAAGGTTAGCTAAATGTGTTTGGTTCGAAATGATTTGACCTGACCCGTTTAGTTGAAATTCAAACCCTGAAATTTCGTATTTGGTTCATGTCGTATTTTCGTGTCCGGTTAGAATGCCACACCCCTAATCAGAGCGCGTTTATGCGTCATTTTCATAATGTCACACCCCCTAATCATGGCATGTCCACCTTTTCTCTTTAGTTTTACTTGTTTGAATTGTTGACTTGGTTTAGTTTAGGTGTCACCATAATGTGGTCTTAGGGAAAGAAATTAATCATACAACCAGACAACTTTTAGCGATTAAATGTGGTAAAAGTGAAGAGTGGACCTAATAGGTGAACATTTTGTTAAACGAAAGGTAAAGTAATATTTCCACTATAACATAAAAAGTATGAAAAAGTAATAATGAAGGGTGGAGGGTGTATGATGTTGGAGAAACAAACGAATTTGCAGCGGAAACAAATCAGTTGCTCACAATATGAATGAACCAACAATCGAACAATTGAAAAACTATGGAATAATGTTTCGGTTTGGTATATGTTTGGACAGAGAACAACAAGATCTTAATACATAATGGATTGATCAAAATGGAACAATCTTGGTAAGTTACAAATGTTATCTTCTAACATTGTACATAACTAAGGATTAAACCGTTGGCGGTTAATGACAGTTACTTGATGCTAGATTTTTCTTGAAATACCGGTAATATACTCAGGGTTATTTCGGTCCTTTAGCTTCTGTTTTCCACTAATTTGTTGGTTTTTAATGAATCGAAACCGTAGAAGAAATCAAAAAACACTTGGATTTATACTACGAGTCGTGTAATCACTATCAGAATAAACTATTTGATCGGTACAATCAAATGTTTGAACGGATTTAAACGTTTTTTTAGTATATACACAAGAATCAGATTTAATTTCTTTAAGTATTATTGCACCGATAATCAAGATGTGAATTGGTTTTTGTGTGTTAAAACCCTCCAAATTTCTAGAGTTTTCTCTAAGAAATTAGGCTTGGTTTTCTATGTTTTTTTAAGTAATATCACTGAAACTGACAATATATTTATGCCTTCAAGTGTAGTTGGATTAGGCTTCAATAATCATGTTTGGACCAGCCTATTCGGCCTCATGCATATCCAAGGAGCTTACAAGGCCCAATCTTTAAATTCATTCAATTTATAGCCCATTAATAACTAAACTCTAGTTAGTCCATTAATGCATTCGGCCCCAAATCCAATAAACTAATATTTTAACTACTTAAACTAATAACACACACAATCTCATTAGTGATAACTGAGCCCGCACTCCGGCATCTCCTAACTCGGTTAATGACTAACGAGATCAACCCATTCGACAAGTTAATCCAATATCACCATTAATGTTGATAACACTAAAATTACCAACACGCGCCTCTGTATTTGCTCTTGTCCGCGATTAATTTTGGCATATGTAGCCTTGTCCGAGACTCTTAGTTCACCAACATAATCCTAAATTTAACTATTACAACATGATTCTAATAGTATCAAATATACATGTCCTAATTATATACACAAACTTATACAATACAAACATTTAGAATATTAATGTTCAAAAGTTATAGTATCTAAGTTTGAGTTTACAAAAGATGTTTTAAGCTTGAAAACTATATATATGATGAATGAAGAAGTGAATGAATCAGTTTTATTGACATGAGTAGCATTGGCTATCGTCTCATTTGAGGTGACTCCAAATGTAAAATATGCTATATCAAAGACTTAGTACTTTAGTAGATATTAATGCTATATTGTGAAGTTTGACAGAAGTAATCAATGGCCCACGCCTTTAAAATTTATGTGATTCATAGAAGTAAACAATGAAGCTTGAAGAAAGTGATATGCACGATCAAGTAAATTCATTTAATCAATTGGTTTATCATATATATCTAGTGTGAATGGAGGATATATAAATGGTGAAAAACACATCTTATTAATATTGTGATTGTTATCTAAATGGAGTTGATAAACATAATCAATCTTCACTTTTTAAACCCCGGGTCCGTTCACGTATTCGGGTCTATATTATTAGAGCGGCCCAAATTAAGGATAATTATTATTGTTATTAGCTTGTATATATCTCCAATTATAAGGAGAACTGGTTAGTCGTATATATCTCCAACTGATAAGGAGATCTTGTTCCTGATTTATAGACCTGTACCATGTATTTATTCACATGTTGACATCAATGAAATTCAATTGATTCACTGAAAATAACATGGTATCACAGCCTTCCAATTAATCTGCTCCTTTTTTTTCCTTTTTCCGATCCTCGGGTTTCGACCCTTTCAATTTCAGCCGGCCACCCCTTTTCACATCTGACCCATTTCTTCTCCATTTCATCTCAGCTATGTCTGACAAGCTGAAAACTCTGCTGCCCCAAACCAACAACCCCTCTGCATCCGGTTTATACCGTTACTGACATCAAAGAAGGTCCGAGTTCTGGATGGTTCCAAGGTCACGTATTCTGCGTGGGTGAAGCTTTTCACGCTTCATGCTCGTGGTTACGAGGTTCTTGGACCATATCACCTCTGACCCACCAGCTTCGGCTGACCCCACCTATGAACAATGGAAGAAGATTGATGCTATTGTCCTTCAATGGATATATAGCACCTTGTCCAATGATTATCTGTTGCGGGTTCTCGAATCCGAATCTACAGCCCTTCAGGCTTGGAACAGGGTCAAAGAGATCTTTCACAACAACAAAGGCCCACGCTGTGCGGCTCTTCAGGCTCGATTCGTCAACCTGAAACTGACTGATTGTGCTTCTCTGGAAGCTTAACTGCCAAACCCTTTGCGATTTGGCTGCTTACTGGCTGAGTGGACAGCCCTGTTATATGAACAGACTCTTGTTTTGAAACTGGTTCGAGGACTCCCTCGTGAATATGACACTATCGGCTCCATCATTAATCGTGAACTCCCTTCATGGAATGAAGCTTGTGAGATGCTGCGCGGAGACCAAGAACGCCAGGCTGCTCGTGACGGTAATCCTAATCCCTCTGAAGCATTAGCGGCTGTTAACCCAAACCCCACCATAACCATCGAACCAACCAGCCCACTTTCCCTCGTGACTCCTCTACCCAGCCCAACACCAATCGCCCACCCAACTACACCCGTAACAACTTTAACCGAAACCCAAACAACTATAACCGAAACGGACC
>JAUTDX010004382.1:0-21614 GCA_030844895.1 Ambrosia x helenae
TGGTTACTTTCATCTGGGCTCGAGTATTCTTGTGTAAGAGTGGCCCCCATTTGATGATTTTCTTCTATTTCTTCTGCACAAGATGAAGAGATCAAACATCCCAAAATGCCCACAACTAACAACGCTCCAGCAGCAGATGCGACTATGACCCAAACTTTCTGCTTTGACATGGAAGTCAAGGATCCATCCTAGTATCGGTCTCACCAAAGATTCCCCTTTAGGATTGCTTATTTCATAATCTCGAGGCGTTAAGAAAACTTTCAGGTGATACACCGTATGAATTGCTAGTTCCTATACTTACATTTATCATGCGATGCGATTCCCACTTACACACCCCAGTGACAGCATCCAAGAAGTACGGAGCACCATAGACGTTCGACCGTTTCATGACCTATACTAAGATCCTTCATGACTAACAATGAATTTAAATATATATTGAGGACCAATTGTGAAGGGGGAGTTGGAATATATCACAGAAATGAAACCGGACAAGTAGGAAAACCCGGGTCAACATTGAAAGACCAAGTGTTATTCAGGATTGCATTCGGGTTCTGCTCGTTATCTAGTTTAGTAGCAGTACCATAAACGGATACTGGGGCAATATCACAGAAGGACCGTTTTCTGTATAGTTTACTGCGCTTAAATTTGTAACAAAACCGAACAAAATTGTTCATTTTTACAAACGGACCATCTGAATTCCATACTCGCCATAGAGTATCATTATCAGGAGAAACCGACTGGTTTCCCATGTTAATCCTAGCCACAGTTTCTAATGCATGTGTCATCAACCCATGATGGTTTCTTGGACCCTCAACGGTTCGGCAGAAACAGGAATGAGTTCATCTGGTTGAGACACAACTTCTAAAGCATTTACAAAGGCGAAACGAATTACCAGAAGGCGTTTTAAAACTGATAACCAATTCATCAGCGGTAACATTTATAGAAATACTCCTTAACACTAGGGTAACATCTGGTGGATAATCTTTCAACAAAGTAAATCCATGAGCAGAAACAGTGAACTTAGACCTACTCAAGTTATAAGTTCGATGATCCCGAATCGAAAGGAAAGAAGTACAGGCGAACGGAAGTGTCGCCCATGTTTGATTAATCGAAAACGTAAAGTTGGAAGTCCTATTAAGAATCCTAGCAGTTCTATACAATAAAGATCCATATATGGATGAACTTGGTACAAAGTTGGCTGCAGTTATGTTTTCTTGATCAGGGTTTGAAAGAAAACTATAACCAAGAAGGTCCAGAAGTGTCAGGAACAAACACCCTTTTACCTACAGAGCTATTTCTAGACGACCACAATCAACAAGATAGTTATCTTTAGGGTCAAACTCTAAGGAGCATTTAATCAAACACATGGTGGACATAACCAATACAAGAAGGTGAAGAGACTTATATCTACCAAACCCCATAATGTTGATAACAAACAAAGGAATCAACAAATATTAATCAAGAACAAACCTTTTAAACCCTAAAGTTCCAAAACTTTATGAGAGGGAAGAAGCAAGAACAAGTGATCACTGAACAGAACAACTTAACAACATTAATTGTTGAAAATAAGAAATGGGTATTCATAAAAGTGTTAGAGATGAAAAGGGTATATAGTCAATGGTCCAGTGATGTTTGTTTACACATCAAAATCAAGAAGTTTAAAATGTATAGCACAAATAAGGATAAGATAGAGGAAGACAGCTATATAATTGACATTAGAGATCATAATTCATGTGAAACCAGCAGACAACTGGTTGATAGATAAGGAAGGTTCCTATGAATATTATTAATGAAAGGTTTATAAAAAAAAATGGGTAGCAAAAAAAAATTATGAGAAAAACACTTTCCCTATTACATGTTTATTTTGGAAGGTTGTGAGAGGGTAGGAAGAAAAGTTGGCTAAAACGCGTATTGGAGGTAACAACCGGACCATAGTGGTTGACTATATTTGTTATACTTATATTTTATTACAACATTATAAGATTTTGATTTTGTATTAAAGAATAATATGGAAACAAAAGATCTAGGTTTGATATTGTTGTGTTTTTTTTAATAGTTATTTAAGGAGAGATTGTAATGATTGTTATTATTTATGGGTATAATTTGAAAAAGTTAGTGTGATGAATATAGTATTGTTATGTTAAGTTGTGTATTGGTTTTTTAGAAGTTTAAGTAGCATAAAGTTGATTGTAGTGGTTAAGGATTCATGTATTTGTGATTTTATAATGTAGAAGAGCAATGATTTAGACTTAATGTATGGTAATAATAGTGACAAAATATATCAAGAGTTTAATCATTGAAGAAATTATAGGTGTTTGGTGGTTTTTGGAGCACCTAACTTATGTTTAGAAACGAAAAAGGCAATATTTTTACTACACACGCTGATATAACTATTATATTTATTTTTATACTAATTTTTAGGTTTATTGATTTCGTAAAAATAATGTTAAAAATAATAGGTTAATCATGCAATCATATGGCGGCGTTGATAGCTAAAAGGCAAGAGAGTACATGCACCAATCGGGTTTTGTCTCAATTGCTAAGTGTTATGTGTCTTAGGGTGGACGGGGCACTACCCGTGAGTTTTTTTCAACTTCACTTATTTCATCCAATCCTACATTACCACATCACTTCACTGATTTTCTTCACTGAAATGGTTTTTTGGAGGCATCACTCCATTAGAAATAAAATAGAGAAAAAGACAAAAGGTGGAGAGACAAACTCACGGGTACCAGCCCGTTAACTAGAACCAGGATTTGGTTCACGGGACCACTACCAACATGGGTGGCGGTGGTGTTACCGTGCTGGTAGTGGGGTACCCGTGACCATTTCTGGTATCGCCCCGTCCCCCCTTATATTCAAGGCTTGATACAAACTACAATCGAGTCGGGGGTCTTACTGAAAGCAGCTTCTTTATTCCTACAGAGTAGGATTAACTAAGTATAATGATGATGATATTAGTTTTTAGGTTTCAGTAAATATATGATTTTGATTTATATGTTATTTTTAATATAAAATGTTTTATAACAAAAGTTCGAATATGGCATCATATTATGCTTATTTTATCTACGTTATGCTATAACTTTTATATAAAAAAACAAATATAAAAATGTTTTTAACAATATTTTAGTCAAGTTCAAAATATCATCTTCAAAGTTACATAAAGTGTTAGAAACTTAGATACTAGGTTACAATCCTATGTATTACACAGGTTAATTCTACGTGGGTTACATAAAGTGTTAGATACTAGGTTACAATTCTATGTATTTAGTTTTTTTTATAACTTTAATATTATAAGTTATTAGAGTAATTAAGTTAGTATGGGTTTAGTTTGGGTTGCTCTACCAACCTGGTAGCCAAAATTAATTTGTTTTTTAAATGATTTATTCTTTTGTCTTCTTTTGCTTTATTGGTGACCAAACCAACTTTTGATCACCAATGAGGATAGTCTAAGGTTGTACATTGTGCTTAATTGGTGTTTTGTGTTTAGTAGTGTTTTACTTTTATGTATAACTTCTTTGCACCATAATTACATCGCCAAACGGTTGAAGATGACTATGGTGATGGTTGCAAAGAAGGGTGAAATTGCCGTCAATGTCACCGGTTGTTAAACAAACGATGGCGGTTACGTGGTGGTGCCGGGTAGGTTCTTGTGAAGTTGTGGCGACGGCTAGGTGGTAATGCTGCAGCTGTTGTTATGGTAGTGTCCGTTAGGACCCAACCAAATTAGGGAGCCATTTGCTTTAGGATTAGGAATCTCGCCTTTAGAACACCATATGCACGTTCAATGACCCAACCAAATTAAGCCAAAATTTGTTTCTTATTATTGAATGTGATATATGACTTATAAAACTTCCATGTATTTATAAGCCTCTATTCCTTGTCCACCAAGGAACTATTATGTTTATCTAGAAACTTCTTTGACTTAAATTAGGAAATCTATCTCTAAAACCTAGTTTACAAGATTGACAACTAAGTCCTTCTACTTACCAAACCTTGCATTACAAGATTAATTTATCATTCACCCCCCTAATCTTGTAACACCAACGAGTCCTTTCATCTCATTGAACTTCAATCTTAGCAATGCTTTAGTAAGAATATCGGCCCTTTGTAAATTCTCACTTATGTGCTCTACTTGAATTTGTTCTCGACCAATACATTCTCTTATGAAGTGGTACCGATATGAATATGCCTGCTCTTACCAAAGAATACTGGGTTCTTCATCAATTCTATCGCGGATGAGTTATCAACTTTCAAAGTCACCTTTTTCTCCTTTTCACCCGTCACTTCTGATATTAAACCTCTAAGCCATAATGCTTGACAAGCGGCTTCCGTTGCTGCCATGAACTCTGCTTCACAAGACGATAATGCAACCGTCCCTTGTTTATGAGAAACCCAAGTTATCGGCGCATTGTTATAGTAAAACACTACTCCTGTTGTGCTTCTACCATCGTCCATATCCATCACATAGCTGTTATCGCTGAAACCAAGCAACACTCGGCTTCCACCCTTCCGATACATAATGCCAAGATCAATGATTCCTTTCACATACCTCAACACTTGTTTTACAGCTTGCGCGTGAGTTTTAGTAGGCCTCTGCATAAAGCGGCTCACATATCCGACCGAGAAAACTAAGATCCCGGTCGTATGTGAGTCAAGTATCTTAGAATCCCCACCAGTCTTCTATATTCGGTAGGATTGATCTCCGCGCCTTCATCATTATTTGATAACTTCAGACCTGGATCAAGCGGAAATTGAGTCTCATTGCTCTCCCACATTCCAAACTGTTTTAGAATTTTTGTCGCATATCCAGTTTGCTTGAGTGAGATTCCTTTGTCACTTTGTTCAACTTCGATTCCGAGATAATAGTGCAACCTTCCAAGATCACTCATCTCGAACTTTGCTTCCATTTGCCTTTTGAACGAACTAATCTCTTCATTGGACGATCCGGTGATAATTAAGTCATCAACATACGTGCCGACAATCAACACGCGCTGGTTCACATTCCTTCGGTACACCGCTTGTTCCCCTTTACACCGCACAAATCCAAGTTCTTTCAAATCCAAATCAAGTTTGATGTTCCATGCTCTTGGCGCAATCCATACAATGCTTTGATAAGCTTGTAAACGTGATTCTCTCCTTCTTCACAAATCCTTCTGGTTGAGTTACGTAAACTTCCTCCTTCAACTCACCATGTAAGAATGCGATTTTACGTCAAGATGATGCACTTCCCATCCCGAGTTCACGGCCAAGGTTAGTAGAAACCTGATGGTTTCGATCCTAGCAACCGGTGCAAACACTTCTTCATAATCAATCTCATACCTTTGTACATATCCTTTTGGTACCAGGCGGTCCTTGTATTTCGAAATCTTTCCTTGCGCATCCTTCTTTACCTTGAACACCCACTTTACCCCGATGGGTTTGATCTTCGGTGGCGGCTCTACCAGCTTCCAAGTATTGTTCTTCTCAATTGAACTTATCTCTTCCTCCATAGCTTTCATCCAATGCTTCTCTTTTATTGCTTCTTGAAAAACAATTGGTTTATCGTTAACAGAGGATAGTAACAACTGATAATCTCCATTCAATTGATGCGTTAATCTTGGTATTTCTTAGACCTCAAAGTCTGCAAATCTCTTCGGGGTGGTTGAGGTTCGATTCGACCTTCTTAGCTGAGAAGCCTCCGCAGACTGCGCGTTCAGATTCGCGCGTGATGCGCGAGATCCTCATTCTTCGTTAGCCTGCACGGACGTTGCGCCCTCGTCAAACATTCTTGGCGCGAAATCACCTGTGTGTGCAAAGTTGTCTGTGTGCATGTAGTCTTCCCTGTGCGCATAATCATTTGTAGGCTGCGCTGGCGCTTCAGACTCAATGACGAAGTCTGTCCGTGCGTTCTCTTCGGTATCAGTGCGGGACACGTAATCCTCCAGTCATACTCTTCCATTTCCTTGAACTTTATGTCCCCGTCTCGAACTATGTGTACCCGTCCATTGCTCGGGTCAAACATCCGATGCGTATTCTCTCCCATTTCCGGTTGAGAACCCATGTACACCATTAGCAAGCTTCTATCATCCAACTTCTTTTGTCCAAGTGTTAAGATTTTAACGAACCCTACACACCCGAATAGTTTAACATATGAAAGATCCGGTTTCCTTCCTTTGAGCTTTTCATACGGCGTTAAGTCTTGCAGCGCCTTTGTCGGAGAGCGATTCAACAGATAAACTTAGTGCATGATTGTTTCGCCCCAAAAGACTTGTGGTACGGACATGGCCTTTAGGATGCTTCGAGTAGCGTTGGATCAGTTTCTCTATTTTAACAGTTATTCATGAACACTTATATGTAGTAGTTTTATCAAAGTAGTTTGCACAGCGGAATAAGTAAAGTGTTCAAGTTAAAGGATCACTTTTAATAGGAGTTATGACTCCCCCTCAATCAATGAACTAGGAAGTAAAGATGAGAATCAATAACAGTAAATGAATATAACAATAAATGCAGAATGATTCTCAGATATATATTGAAAAGGTTAACTACAAAGTAATTTGAAGGAAAAAGTTCAAGTCTTGGATCATTGTCTAAAATAGTGGGATTACCCCTCTATTTATAGACGAAAGTTTACATACAAACTAGGTTACCAAAAGCTTATAATATTGTAAGATAATACTACAACATGGTGTAGTATCGAAACTTGAACAAAGACTTTTAAACTAATATAATACTAAACTGCTGAGATTAAGGGCGATTAGAAGCTTCTTAATGAAAGTGCTGATGAGTGACAAACTTCTGATGAGTGATCTTCAGGAGTTTGTCTTCAGCAGTTTGTTCTTCAGATATTCTGTCTGGTTTATCTTTAGAACTTCTGATCCTTTTACTCTTTAGAACTTTAGACATCTTTCACTTCAGCAGTTTCACAAAATGTTAAGAGGATATAAGACTAAGGTTTATACTGGCTTGTCAATCCTCTTTGACCCTACAATCTCCCCATGGATTGATGAAGCCAAAACCTTTGTCTATCTTTATTTATAAGATACTCTCTTCCTTAAGTCAAGAACTCTCCAGATTTCCTTGATTGTTTGATGTTTGAGTTCTCTGACCTCTGGTTCTGAAAGTAGTCCTTGTTCTGGTAACATTTCCTGAATGGTTAGTAGATCTTCATCAGATAATCTTTCCAATTCAGTCAGGTTGTGAAGGACTTTCATTGAGTAGTCTTTTCTTTCTGGAACCAAGGAACTGGACTTTTGGGTGAAGTACCATTTCTTGATTGGTGATTTGGAACTAAAGAATTTGTTTTTGTATGGTACAATCTGTAGGTTTGAATATAAGTCTGATGTTGGTGGTTTTTCTTTTTCAGCATTGATCAGATTGGATCTCCTTCTCTTTTCAACTTGCACAGTACCAGGTGTATCACCTCTTGAAATAGGCATGTGATGTTCAGTGACTACCTTGGTCTGTTTTTGTTCTTTGATGGTCTGTTGCAGTTGATAAGCAAATGTTGCAGGATCCCTATATTGAGTTATCAGAGGCTTCTCATCAATAGTAAAATCATTTTCAACAATGGTGTTCTTCTCAATCAGAACCATCTTGAAGTCTGTTTTAGTGTTTTCCCCTGACTTTTTATTGGTAGCAGGCTGTGTGGGTTTGAATTTCTCCGGATTTGCAAGTTTGTCAGCCTTGAACTTTTTGTAAGTGTCATAGAGTACATCTTTTTTTCACGTACTCACTTGTTGTTTTGAACCATAATTGTTCTCTACCAATTCTTGAATGATTTGGGCTCTTTTCAACTTTCTGTCTTTCTCTGTGGCTAGCCTTTCTGATACAAGTTGTGCCTGATTTGTAAGTTCTTCAGTTGAGAGTCCCTTAAGTGAGTACTTCCTTGTCTTTGAGTTTTTGCTGATATAAGTCATCAGCTGTTGCCTTTTATCTTCTTCTGCTGCAAGGAGAGTTTGCTCAGCAAGTCTTTCTTGTGCTTCCAACTCACTTAACTTCTTTTCATATTCTTGTAACTTGTCTATATAGCTCAAGTCATCCCTTTCATCTAAGCTGTTCCGTGTCTTATTTTCCTTTGCCTTTCTTTCTGCTTTTATTCTTTCTTCTGCTGTTAGTTCTTCTTCTGTTTGATCTTCTGTCACTGTTATAGAAGAGGAGTTCAAATCAGTTGTAGAAGTGGGAACAGGCTTTGGAATTTCAGCTGGATTTGTTTTTGTTGCTTTAGATGACTGTTCTGGTTCAGTGCAGGAAATGTCAACTACTGAAGTGTTGATCTGAGCAGCATCAACTACTGAAGGATTGTCTTCAGTACTTTTGGTCTTGTCTTCAACAGCTGCTTCATTATGGCCTTGGATAGACTTTTCAGCTTTTTCTCTAAGGATTCTCTCTTCTTTTTCATACCATTCTTCTCTTTCTTTTAGTGCTTTTTCTTGTCTAGTCATGGCAGTTAATTTTTGAGATTCCTTGAGATTTTGTGCTTCTCTAGATCTTTTTGAAGCTTCAAGAGACACAGTTTCAGTTTCCTTTGACATCTCCCCCTTTTTGGCTTCATCCACTTCTGGAAACCAAGGAGGTGGAGGTGTTACACCAGATAGATGGGCTAATTGTCTTCTGTTGTCTTCCATCTTTCTTGACAATTCACCAAGCTTGTGATCAATTGCATTGTTTATCATCTCCAATTGAGTTTTGTTCTTTAACTCCATAGCAATCATGAAGGTTTGGAGATGACCAGAAATAAGCTGGTTTACCATCTGATATAGGGGACCATCTGGGCTGCATAGTTGGTTCAATTCTATGCTTGATGACCAAGGAATTGGGTAGGCTTTTGTGTTTGTGGAGGGTGTGTTTTGGGGTGATCCTCAGTGTGAACTAGGGATGCCACTTTTGGGGAATTGGGGTTTAAGTGGTCTTTAACCTGTTATTTTGTGACTGTCTCCTTGAGTACAGATACATTAGAATTAGGACCTTCACAGTCAGCCGTCAATTCAATTTGTGGAGATTTTGATCCATCATCCAAATTAATGGAATCATCTGAACCACTGACATAGTCCTCAATGAGAACAGTATCAGTTGTCTCATGAGCTAGGCCCAACCTAGTTTTCTCATGAACCTGTTGTTCTTGGTACTGAGGTTTTCCTACTTCAGGCACAGGGCCTTCATCAGTAGTTGCCACATTTGAGGTCTTAGCTATGGTACTACTATCCTCCAATCCATCACTGGATGGTATAAGAGTAGTAGCAGCCTCAAACATACTGAAGGATTCTAAGTTTGGGCTTAGAGACCTTGGTTCCTCCTTATCTCTTTGGTTAGGGCTGATCACATTCACATCAATGTCCATTTCTGTGTTTTCATCCCATGTATTATGTGGCGATGATGTTTCTTGTTCAGTAGTTATGGGATCAGCAGTTGGGGTTTGTTCAGTTGTTTTGACAGAAGGGTCAGTAGTTTTTGTCTTTTTGAGTTTCTTTCTTGAAAACAGAATGGATATTGGTGCTCTTTCGGGTGTTTGAGATGAATGAGACTGAGAGGAAGTTTCAGTCACATCTTTTGAAAGTGCAGATTGCACATTAGCAGCTTCAGGCATCTCAACTTCCTGAATTGCTTTTCTTTTGGGGTTGGTGGGTTTGGATTTTTATTGTTTGGTTTGTTTTGGCTTTTTGGGAATGGGTTTTGAGGATGTTGGTTCCTTAGGGACTGTGACATGTTCCCCTTGGTCATCCTCTGGCAAAAGTGTCGGTTTGTTATGCCTAGAGTATGCTTGTGAGGTTAAAGGGTTTAAAACAATTGTTTTACCCACAAGCACCTCTTGTCCAAGTTCTTTGATAATACATTTCATGACGAACCTTGGATACAACAAAAATTTTTTTATCATTTTGGTGATGCAACACCAACTCATTGAAAAAGTATGAAGATGCCCTATATTAAGTTTCCTTAATAATTGAATGAAAAATTGGTTGCATGGTTGAGGACATCTGATCAGAAGATCCAGTCTTTGGACTTAAACACATGATAATGTAGTGAAACAAAAGTTTATATTTTGCATCAAAATATTTCTTGTAAATGGTAGCATGTGATAATGTACCTTGGTAACCACACTCTATTATGGTTGATTGAATTGTTCCACTGGGAATTTGATCAGGAGCTTCAGCATCATCAAGACCTAATCTGTCTCCCAGGGTTGCCGGTGTGATTGTCATTTCTTTCCCTTTGATCTTCGTCTTCAAGGAAAGGACTTTACCATCTTCGGTAACAGTCTCAACATTTGCCTAAAACTCATTAAGAGTGTCAGTATGGATTGGTGGGTCAATGGTAAACACCGTGTAATATTGAGATTTTACAATCAAATCAATGATTTCATCGTATTGGGACCAGGCTTCATATTTTTCGAAGTAACCTCTTTGATTGTGTCCCTGTTTGAGAACTAGAGCCATTGTTTTTTATAGAACAGTTGAAGGATTCAGAGAGGGTTTTGAGAGAGGGAAGTTTTGTTTTTGAAACGATAATAATGAAAAGAGGGGTTTGAGAAGTTTAATAGTCCTTTTAGGTCAAACTTCTGAGAAAAGTAGGAAAAGACTATTTGGTCCTCTTTGTCTAAAACCTCTGATGAATATTTATTTATCAGGAGTTTCCTATTTATTTTCTTCAGTAGTTTTGAACTACTGAGATGATTTTCTTAAAAATACCCCTAAAATCAATATTTGAAGATTTTATTATCATCATCAGATTTTTCTTTTCATAAATTTTCCCTTACAGATGTTTTTTGTACATCAGTAGTTTTTCTCTCTTTTGTTGATCAACAGAGGTTTGAGACAGAGTTAGTAAACAGGTAAGTGAAAGTAAAATATGTACAGAAAAATAAAAACACTTACAGAGTTTACTCAAAGTTTAGCATTCCAAGCATGGAAACTAACCTCTGAAATGTTGATGTGTCAAGGGGTTTAGTGAATACATCAGCTATTTGATTAGCTGTTGTGACATGTTTCACCTCAATCTTGCCTTTTTCATAGCAATCCCTGATGAAATGATACCTAATTTCTATATGTTTTGTCTTTGAAAAACTGAACAGGGTTTTGAATGATGCTAATGGCAGATTTATTGTCTACTAAGAGTGGAGTCTTGGTCTCTTTGATTCCATAATCAAGAAGTTGATATTGGCCAGCCATTGAATCTGTGATGTACAACTTGCAGCAGCAATGTATTCAGCTTTAGCTGTTGAAGTTGCCACAGATGTTTGCTTCTTTGATTGCCAGGACACCAGACAGTTTCCTAAGAATTAACAACCACCAGATGTAGATTTTCTTGAAATTTTGCACCCTGCATAGTCACTATATGAAAAAGATGTTAACATGGTATTGCTTGAAGCAGGATACCAAATTCCTAGTGTAGGAGTTCCTTTCAGATATCTGAAAATTCTTTTGACAATAGTTAGGTGTGATTCCTTTTGTGCAGATTGATATCTGATGGCTTCAAGCCTTGCAACTGGAGCAAAGGTTTCATCATAATCAATTCCTTCTTCTTGTGAATAACATTGTACTACCAATCTTGCCTTGTTCTTGATAATCATACCAGCTTCATCTTGTTTGTTTCTGAAAAACCCATCTTGTGCCAATTGGTAGCTTATTTGGAGGTAAGGGACAAATTTCCCAGACCTGTTGCTTCTTGAATTGGAGCAATTCTTCTTGCATAGCTTGAACCCAATTGTTTTCTTTGAGGGCTTCTTGATATTTCTTTGGTTCCAACTGAGAAATGAATGCTGAGAAAAAGCAGAAGATGGACAGCTGGTTTATTGTAAGTACCCCTGATGCAATATCACCCATGATTTGATCCAATGGATGATCCTTGTGTTCAATCAGTTGTTGTAGCCTTGTACTTGGAGATGGCTCTTGAACTTCTTCAAACAAACCACTGAGGTTGATGATATCTGGTTCAGCTGTAAGTTGTGGTTCAGGAGTCTGTGGAGCTGAATCAGTAGTTTGATTTGGTTCATCAGCAGTTGTTGAACTAGAAGTTTGTAAAACTTCTGATGGTTTGAAAGTTGATTTAATGACTGTGTTTGGAGTCCATGATGGAGGACTATCATCATAAAACCCTTGATCACCATAATAAGTGGGTTTAGATGATATAACAGTCTTTTCAGGTCCGAAATGAAAACTGTCAAGGTCAAAAAGTTCAGCAGGATGTGCTGGAATGGGAGTGTGTTTGGACTCATTAAACTTGACATTAAGTGTTTCTTCAACTATCTTGGTTCTGGAGTTAAATACCTTGTAGGCTTTTCTAGTGGAAGAATAACCAAGAAAATAACCTGAATCAACTTTTGCAGCAAACTTTGAAATAGAGTCTTTGATGTTTAGAATGAAACATTGACATCCAAAGGCCCTGAAAAAGGAGATAAGGGGCTTGATGCAATGAAGAACTTCATAGGCAGTTTTGGAATGTCTTTTGTTGACAAGGACTCTGTTTTGAACATAACAAGCTGTGTTGACTGCTTCAGCCCAAAAATACAATGGTAGGCCTGGGTCAGCTAACATAGTTCTGGCTGCTTCAATTAATGTTATGTTCTTCCTTTCTACCACACCATTTTGTTCAGGAGTTCTGGGAATGCTGAATTGTCTAACAATCCCTTTAGACAAACAGAATTCATCCAGAGTTTTGTTCCTGAACTCTGTCCCATTGTCACTCCTAATTACTTTGACAGAGAGAGAGAGAGAGAGAGAATTGTTTCTCTACTTGTAGAATGAAGAATTTGATGATATCAGCTGCCTCATCCTTGGAGTATAAGAAGAAGACCCAAGTAAATCTTGAGTAGTCATCAATGATGACCAAGCAGTACTTCTTCTTACCAAGGCTCATAATATTGACTGGTCCAAATAAGTCCATATGGAGTAGTTGAAGACATGCAATTGTTTTTTATTCTTCAATAGACTTATAAGAGGACTTATGCTGTTTCCTTTAAGAAGGAAACACAGTGTTCTTTACACTGGTATTCCTTCAAAGGTAGACATCTGACCAAGCCCATTTTAGTGACTTTATTTATGGTTTTAAAGTTCACATGGCCAAGTCTCCTATGCCAGAGATCAGTTTCAGAAGTTGATGCTCTTGAGAAGAAGCAAGCAGTGTTGTTCAGTACTTTGTCTTTTTCAATGTCCACTGCATAGACATTGCCACATCTTTTGGCTATCAGCAAAGTATCCTTCTGGTGATATGATCTTGCATGCTGTTTTGGTGAAAAAGGAAGAATATCCCTTGTCACACATTTGAGATACACTCAGCAAGTTGTATTCCAAGTTTTCAACCAGATTGACCTTGTCAAACTGTATTTTACCAGAGGATACATTGCCATGTCCTAGCCCATATCCCTTGGCATTGTTCCCAAAGGACACAAATCCTTCTCTTTGACTGATAAAATGCTTATTAGGCATCTGCATCCTGTCATGTGCATTGAGCCTCCACTATCAACATACCAAATGCTATTCAAACCTCTGGAGACCCTCTGCACCATATAGAAAATTAGTTAGATTTTGGAACCTAAGCCAGTTTGGCTTTGGGTTTGCTCTTGAGAACAGGAACATTTTGTTTTGGACCATTTTTGGAAATCCATGTCTTTTTGGCAATGGATTTGTCATTAAGGACAATGATGGAGTTATTTTGAGGACCACCATCAACTTTGGTCATCAATAGTTTTACCAAATTCATGAGATTTTTAACCTTAGCAGTTTGTGAAACTGCTGATGATTCAGGTCCAACTATTGAAGAAGAATTTTGAGAAAAAGGCCTTTGTTGAGATTTAGTCTTTTTCTGAGATAAGATGTTACTTGGTTGTTGTTTGTTGGGATAAAAGGTTTCTTCAAAATCTTGTTTGATTTGTTTTCCCACAACCAGTTGTAAAAATTTTCTTGTTGTACTGATTTCCTTTTCTGTATCTACAAAATTCTATTTTGTGGTTAAACAGACCACAAACTTCACATTCTCTTGCCTTCTCCTTCCTTTTAAATTCATCATGAGATGTGGAAGGCAAATTACTGACAATTTTAGAGATTTGAGTTAGGTCATCAGTAGTTTTCAGGTTCTCAACTCTTGATGTAGATGAAACTACTGATGACTTAATGTCAGCATTTTTAACTTCTACAGGACTTTCTTTTTCAATTTTGAGAAAGTTCTGATGAAAGGATGTGCCTTCTTTCATATTGGAAGTTTGATTTTGAACTATTCTACTCCCATCATCAGCATTTTTGGGAGTAAAATCAGTTGTTGTTTCAGTATGGTTGTACCCAATGCCAAACTTAACATTTGATGCAGTTAGTTTGTTAAGCAGCATTTGGTAACCTCTACATGACTCAACCCAATTTTCACAATCAACCTTGGTGTCAGCAAGCTCTTTTCTGACATTTCCTAGGTCTTCTATCATGATTTTAATCTGTGCTTGGGTTTCAATAGCATTATTTGTTAATTTAGAAATTTCTTTAGATTTTGCGCAAGTTTGCTTTCTAAATCACATTTTATTTGAGTATATTTTCTTTCAGAGTCATTGGCTTTGCCATGTAGATGCACATTGGTTTCTCTTATAAGAGAAAAAGATTCTTTGCAAGAAGTTGAACAAAGTTTTAACAAAGATTCTTTTGATACCTGAGATAAGGCAGATTTAGAGGTGCATCCCTCAAAATCCATTAAGGCAAAGTTCTTTCTGCCATTATCAGGTTCTCCCCAGTTGATGTCATAGACTTTGTTGTCTGCATCTAGACTGCATTTAGATGTGTCAAAAGGAAGACTGCTCCAATCAACATACCCTGATGTAAAAAGACTTTGTTGAGAGGGTTGTTGAGTTTGTGGAGGATGTTGAGCAGCTAGAACAGGAGGTATTTGTTGTTGGCCCTGTTGTTGAGCAGGCATCTGAACATATTGTATTTGAGGCACATATTGGATTTGTGGAGCTTGTGCCTGTACAAAATGAGCACTCCCTTGAGTTCCATTATTCCTATTATAACTGGAGTTGAACTGATTTCCAGACTGTGGTTGGTTAAAGTTAGAGCTTCTACACTCTCTAGCAAAGTGTCCCAACTTCTGATACTTATGACATCTAAGTTTAGATTTGTCAAAACCAACTTTTGTTGAACTGTTCAATCCTAGAAATTTCCTTCCTGGCCTTTTATAAAATTTATTTGTTTTTATGTTTAACATGGTCAGTTGGTGTAATATGTCCATTTCTTCTAAGTCATCACTACTGAAATTTTTTAAATCATCCATTATAAAGCACATGTTATCAGTAGTTTGACTATCTTCTTCATTGTCATAACCTGGATATGAACTTTCTGATGAGATCCCAGTGGTTATGTCAATGTGGTCAAAAGATCCAAAATCATTTGAACAAGAAGTTGAGTCTTGTCCTAAAAGTGTTATACTACCTGGAACATAGTCATCAGCTGTTTTACCAGAATTTTGTAACTTTTTCTTTTGATTTAGTTCTATTTTAAAAGTTAACAATCTCCCATGTAATTTTGTAAGAGTGAAGGAGTTAAAATCTGGTCCAGATCTAAGAACCATTGAGTAAGTTTCCCATTTTTCTGGTAAAGACCTTAAAAATCTATGAAGCATAGATACTGTTGTATAGGTCTGACCATTTAACTTTAACTCATAGATTAATTAGGAAAATCTTTCAAACTGTTGTGTCAAAGTTTCTCCATTAATGTGAGTAAATGTTTCATATTGTTGAGTAAGAATTTCTCTGGTGTTGGCAATCACCTCTTCAGTTCCTCCAAACTTTTCTTTTAAGCAGTCCCAAAGCTCTTTGGCACTTTCACAATGTAAAAGTCCAGAGTAGATATCATTTGGGAGAGCCATTGCCAACATAAAGAATGCCTTAGCATCAAGCTCAAGTTTTAGGAAATCTTCATTAGTGTAGTCTTTTGGTTCTTTTTGGAATTTCTCCTTAGTTTCAAGATTTACGTTTACTGGTTTATGAGGTCCATACATGACACATCTCCAACAACTAGTGTTGGTCTGTGACAAAGTATGTGCCAACCTTTTTTGCCAGATATTATACTCATTTCTGACCAGCATAGCAGGTTTAGTGGCAGATCCAGTATTATGAGGATCCATTTTTGAGAATTTTGATTTGTCAAGTTTTCTCAAAGTGATGGATGGTTTTTTTTTAAAGTGAACTTTTATCCTTTATTGAATATCAATAAGAGCCTGTGTCTGATTCTCAATTTGTTAGATTGATATTTGATCAGATAAACCAGATGCTCTGATACCAATTGTTGGATCATTTCTCTATTTTAACAGTTCTTATTCATGAACACTTATGTGTAGTAGTTTTATCAAAGTAGTTTGCACAGCGGAATAAGTAAAGTGTTCAAGTTAAAGGATCACTTTTAATAGGATTTATGACTCCCCTCAATCTGTCACACCCTCAAATTTCCACTGCGAGGTTTTACCACGAGACGCATGACATACCAGGTTCTCATAGCCATAAGTCATATGAACGAACTCTAAATGCCCAAACCATTTAGTTTGTTTTCAAAAACCAAGTTTAGTTAAGCTGCGGAAGCGTAAACCAAATGTAAACCTTTTAGAAACCATGCGCAAAACAATGCGCCCAAATTAAAACCATATATAAATAGACGTAAAAGCATGATATGTAATTTAGGTGTATGCCCAAGACCCCAATGCAGTGAACGTGCAGTACTTCCTAATCGTGACACCGAAAGCTAACTACCTGCAAAAGCATGTACATAGTGGGTCAACAAACAATGTTGGTGAGTTCACGGTTTGAATAACAGGTGTAAAGTTGTCAAAAACCCAAATGTTCAAGTGTCATCAGTTTAAGCGTGTCAGAGGTAGCTAGCCCACTCATTGTAACTAAACATGTGATTATTGGGAACCTTCAGTAATGTGTTAACATACGTTAAACTGCCTTAGTGACTAGTGTCTATCAACACTAGCAAAACAGATGTGGTCAGAAGTTCATGCCCGTGACACAAGCACCTCAAGCATGAGGTTGCTGCACAACCTAATAGCACTATCAACTAATACCCTGTTCGCCTCCAGCGATTAACCCAATAATATGTAAGGACTTTCAGTGATAGAGTGTGTTTAGTTCACAAAGGACCGTTAAAGTTTTAAACTGATAAAAGTGTGATCCACACAAGGAATCGTAGTAACCCGACCCACACAAGGAGTCCAAAATCCCACCCACACAGAAGTCCAAACCTGAGTTGTAAGTGTAGTCCCAAACCGGACTAGAAAACGTTTTGTAAGTTGTCTCAAACCCGAGACGCATGCTTTCGAGAAAAAAGTAGTGAAACTCACCTTAGGTTGCAAGCAAAATTATCCAAAATCCAACAACAATAGGGTGCTACCGACTCCCTATTACAAGTGTCACTAAGTGAGTATATGTGTATAATCAATACACCATATAACCCGTTTGTCCAAGACGTTTAAATGTTCAAAACCGTGTAGTGACCCCTAATGACTCTTCATGCACAAGTAAGTCCTACGTAACCCATTGGTGATCATAGTGATTATTATCAGTTTAGTACCTCAAATACATCTCATACAAGTGTCCATACAAGTTCATGTCAAATACATACTCTATAAGACCCCAAATAGGCACATAAAGATCCCGTACACAATCTGCGTTTTTAGGGCAGATTGTGAGCTGTGAAAAACGAATTATTTAAAATACTTAATCAATGAATTAAAGTCCCAAATTTTTTACTAAGTATTCATTGGGATTCAGTTGATAACCCATATTTTTTTTATGTCTTAAAACCAAACAAAAAAATTATTAAAATTCGTACAACACAGCTAGGTCCAGAAAATTTCCACAACATGTCAGTTTAGTAGAAAACTTTCAAAAATTGTGTGTTCATCCAAATGGGATGAATCCACTTGGAAAAGCCGAGTTCTTCCAATGTTAATATACTGTCCAAATTTCATAACCTAAGTCTTTCCAAAACTCAAGTTATGATCGTTTAAAGTTGACTCAGTTTACTAGTCCGAAAATCTGATTTGATCTTTATTCAATTAAAATTCCAAAAACTACTTAAACTACATCCAAATCAGATGGTTTTGCCCATTATGAAAAGCTAAGACCATGTACAATCCAACCATGCATAGAAATCATCAAAATAAACGATTTAAAGTCACGTAACAGACCCTACAAATCGACATTCAGATTCTGTCCAGATTTTAATCATGCAATATTATCAATTATATCAAACCGTAGTTGTATATTATCAATCAACAAAACCCACCAAACATCATAAAACATTAACAAGATCCAAATCTGATCAAAACCCTAATGATACATCATAATCATCATCATTCATAAACCCTAGTAGCCTAAAACATCAAGAACATGCATAATCATGCAAAACACATAATATCCATTACATTCAACATGATTAATCCTTTTAATCTTTATAAACATCATGTTTTAACTTTTATAAAATACTTCTGACCTGGAGAAACATGGTTTTGATGTTTTAAAAACATATTAAAGAAGATTAAAACACAAGGGATTAAACATTATACCGCAAGCACTTCAAAACTATCAACCGATTGCTCTCCAAGCTTCCCGATCGATGTTCTTGAGCCTTAGCAGGTGTAGGGGTTGATATTTTCGTAATAGGGCAGTAGGGGGCGATTAGGTTGAGTTTAGGGGATACAAGAGGCTTAAGGTTGCTTAAATACTGATTTAGGTCGGTTTAGTTGCATCAGGACCCTGCGCGCGGCTGCTCGGAGAGAGTGAGCGGCCGCTCATTCCTCCCCGGCCCGCTCCGGGTGGCCTGCTTCGTTGTACCGCATGTTTTCTTCGATGTTTTCACTATTATGGACCATAACAAGTGTAACCCCATGTGTTAAGACCCCAACCATCCTAATGGTCCACCCATTACGATTTTTATTAACGTTTTTGGTTTAAGTTCATGTAATCACATACAATTTGCACATAGTTTCACAGAGTTTCATAGAAGCACGTAATTGCAATCAATCTCAAACAATTAATTCACAATCTTCTTGTTTAATAATTCACCAACGTCCGGGGTTCACTACTCATGTAAATAGTTTGGTAATTCCTCGAATTACCACTTCATGCAGTTATTAACCTATAACTGTGCAACACGTGACTTATCTAGCTAACCATAGTTAACTAGAATGCATAGAATGTAACCAGAGTTTAGTTAAAGTGAGAACCTGGAATTGCGGGGTATAACACAATCAATGAACTAGGAAGTAAAGATGAGAATCAATAACAGTAAATGAATATAACAATAAATGCAGAATGATTCTTAGATATATATGAAAAGGTTAACTACAAAGTAATTTGAAGGAAAAAGTTCAAGTCTTGAATCATTCTCTAAAATAGTAGGATTACCCCTCTATTTATAGACTAAAGTTTACATACAAACTAAGTTACCAAAAGCTTATAATAATGTAAGATAATACTACAACAGGCTGTAGTTTCGAAACATGAACAAAGACTTTAAGTAAACTAATATAATACTAAACTGCTGAGATTAAGGGCGGTTAGTAGCTTCTCAATGAAAGTGCTGATGAGTGACAAACTTCTGATGAGTGATCTTCAGGAGTTTATCTTCAGCTGTTTGTTCTTCAGATATTCTGTCTGGTTTATCTTTAGAACTTCTGATCCTTTTTACTCTTCAGAACTTTAGACATCTTTCACTTCAGCAGTTTCACAAAATGTTAAGAGGATATAAGACTAAGGTTATACTAGCTTGTCAATCCTCTTTAACCCTACAAGTAGTACCGATTACTGTGCGATTTCATCTTTCAACTACTCCGTTTTGTTTAGGGTATAGGAGCCGTGTATTGCCTCGCAATTCCTCTTTCCTTGCAGAAGTATCCTAGTACATGCGATGTGAACTCTCCTCTGTTATCGGTTCTCAAGGTTTTTAAGCTTGTCCCAGGTTTCCTCTCCACCCTTTGATGAATCCGATTAGAATTCCAGGAACTTGGTCTTTGGTTTTCACCAAGTAAGCCCACATAAACCTGCTGTAATCATCTATAATCAGTAGCATGTATCGGTTTCCTGCTTGAGTCATTGGTGAGATGGCTCCGCATAGATCGGCATAGAGTAGCTCAAGAGGCTTTGACGCGCGATATTTGATTTCCTTTGGAAAAGCTCCCATTGTTTGCTTTCCTACCACACATGCGTCACATATTGCGGATGGTCTCTTGATGAATGGTAGCCCAATCGAGATTCTTGATAGCGTCCTCAGCGCATCAAAGTTAAGATGGCCGAGTCTGGCGTGCCAAAGCCAACACTCGTCATGCATGTTAACCTGTAAACAGACTCGCGCAACAACCTTTAGGTTAATCTTATATAACACGATTGGTTGAACGAGGTACCTTCATTTAAATGGATCCGATTGGTTCAAACATCCACAATACGCCATGCTCGATCGTTATTTTGTAACCTGACTCGTCCATTTTCCCGACACTGATTATGTTATTCTTCAGCGAAGGTATGTAGTAGACATCCTTCAAGATCCGCTGCTTACCCCTGGATAATTGTGTCGCGACCTCTTATCTCCACGCATGAATCATCTACGAACCGAACCTTCCCTTTTATCCGGTTGTCTAAACTCAAAAACCAATCCTTGTTTCCTGTTATATGATTACTCGCGCCGTTATCGGGATACCATGTGTTATTTTTCTCGTGGACTCTCATCATACTTCTTCAGATTAACTTGGTCTTCATTCAAGTACACTCCTTCATGGGTTGCCATATAGAGCACCAGTCCATCATCAAGGTGAGGTTATTCTCTTTAGTTTTTGTTTCGGGTGGGCAATCACTTGAAAAGTGGTCCAACTCGTCACACACATCGGAATCACTTAAGTTTCGAACGATCCTTGTTGTCTTCTTGTGGTTTCCTTCTCCCTTACGTGACCCGAACCTCTGCCTCGACCTCTTCCTTTTACCCTTTGTGAAGATGAACCTTCGGCTGACCCTCCTCTTACGCGGCCGAAGCTCTTTTCCTTGCTCTTATTGGCTTCCCACTCTTCGTACGTAAGGAGAAGATGTTCATGCTTCGTGGTTTGATTATCTTTCGGACCCTATCCTCTCTTCGGAGGCCTTCAGACGTCGAACCACATCATCAAACGTGACTGTTTAAGATCAATCACCTGCTCAAGTGACGCGACCATGTGAATAAACTTTTTCGGCAATCCGTTTAAGAACCTTTAAACAAGCTTTGATTCTTCTATTCTTTCTCCGAGTGTAGATGCTTTAAAGGCGATACTTGCAATTTGCATGAGAATTCGTCCACCGTACTGGTCTCTTTCATCTTTAGGTTTTCGAATTCGGAGATCAAGGTTTGAAGCCCCGCGCCTCCTTCACCCGCTCGGCTCCTTGGTGTCGGTTTTTAATTGCTTCCCACATCTCCTTGGCCGTAGTCAATTTCCGATCTGGAGCACCAAATCTTTCGGGTATTCCTTGAATAGAAGCGCTATCGCAATGTTGGTTTTCTTTGCGTTAGCAGCTGTCCCTAGTTCTTTCATCTCTGCCAAACACCTGTTAACGTTCAGGATTACCTTCATCTTCATCGCCCAAACCGATGTAGTTTTACCGGAGTTAACAGTGGGATTTGGAGAGATGTCGTGTTGTGGTCTTT
>JAUTDX010004383.1:0-43003 GCA_030844895.1 Ambrosia x helenae
TATAACACACTACAACCTGCTTAATAGGGTGTACCACCAATCAAGCAATGTGTACAATAAAATAAAGCACATACAACCTACTAAGCAGAACTTTGTAATAGCATTATGCACAAATATCTTACAAATTAATACACGATTAGGGAGCAGGAGACTGTTGCCGGTCACGACATCATCATCTTCTGCCTTGGTGTCAATAAGAGAGAGACATGGAGAGTAAAGAGTGTAGAAGAAAGTATGAGAGAGAAGGGAGTAGGTAGAGATGTAAGAGGAAAATATTTTAGATATCTGCAAATGCTTAAGTTGGTTGTACAGAATGTTACAACCTACCAAAGAATATAACATTCATAGTGTACAACATACCATTGCACAAATGCTTTGGTTTTTAGTATTATATAAATTGCACTCTATCATCATAGATGACAACTTGTTACCACCAATCAACCTCCATGCATTTTATGGTTAGTACTTTTTCCCCATATTTTTACTTTAAGCATATTGTTAATGGCCATATTGTCTCAAGTCTTAATTCATGCTAAGTTTGAAGCATCCTTTTTTCTCGAATTGTAATTTAGCGACTGATGTTAGAAATATAACACAACACTAGTAGCTTATAATGCTTTTTAGGTAACACATATTTCTCTGATGAATAAATAAATTACAACCTTATAAGTAAGAGTAACATGCGAATGTAAGTACGACGAAAGCGCTTAATTTTTGTCTTCTCTCCAATAACTACTCTTTATTTTGGTAAAACATAACATACATAAGATGTTATTTTTGCTTAACTTTAGTTGTTTGCAATCAATTTAGGATGTTTCTATGTTATCTATATGTTTATTAATTAAGCATACCAATTCAACCAAAAACATTCATACGTATTTTTGGCTCGGATGTATACTAAAAATTGCATCAAATGTTAACAATTTGAAACACGTCGAAAACAAAACCATGTGTTTTATCATCAGACACTTATAATTTGAAAGTGAAAGTTGATACGAGACAATGCATTCAAGTATGGTATGGCGATAATTCAGGTAGGACATAAACATATGCATTAATTGGGATTTAAGTCAAACTAGTGGAAATGCCCGCGCGTTGCTCGCGGGTAATTTTTTTTTTTTTTGCAAAACGTTGCACGATAGAGTTCACATAATTTATTTTTAAACCCAATTTGCTTATACAATGAATATATCATTTCACAAAGAACAATTGAGTATAAACAAAAGAATTGACATAAAAGAACTACAATGTAAGAGATGATTGACGACATTTTGTCAAATAATAAACCTCATTCAACGTAAAGTATTAAGAGGGAAAAAATTGTAAGATCATCCTTTAGATGTGGCACCGTATGTATACTATGTTGAAAGTGTGTCTTACATCTTTGAAATGTTTTATAATGTATAGTATAGTATGATTCCCCGCACGTTGCGACGAAGCATAATTGCACTGTGAAGATGTAGTCTTTGATGTAACAATAGTGTTTGGACTTGAATAAGTGTATCAAAATGTGAGTGGGGTCTTTCAATCTGCAACGGCTTCATTTGTGTTTCTCTGAAAAAAATCAAGCATAACATGTATGTCTAGTGAAGTATGTTAAGATGTAATGTAAAGCAACATAATATACTATGTATTACAAAGGAAAGCTACCAAAAAGGACATACTGCAATAATTTTGACTTTGTAGAGTAAAGAAGGGAAACACTACCCATTTGAATTATCAGCTAAACCTTAATTGAAATCAATATTTATTGGTCATATAAGAGTAGGAGGGTTTGGGTAGCAGTTTTATAAACAGACTATCAAAACTTCATAGCAACATTACATAACATACAAATCGGCTATTGCACGTCTCCAATAAACGATAAACAAAATGCTTTTACAAGCCAGTTCGTACTCGGTTTGAAAAGGCATGCCTTAGGCGCAAGGCACAACAAGGCTCAAGCCCCAGCACTTTTTTGTAGCATAACGCACTTTTTTTCTTAACTAAACAACGCCGGGAACTTCGTACGCGGCCCCCCAGTGGCAAAGACAGGGGCACAACCCGACCACCCCGGACGCACGAAACCCCTAGCCCGCCTGACTTATAGTTTTTTGTTTGCCTTAAGACTGCATTCCTAGAAAAAAAGTAACTAATCCATTTCTAATTATTAGACCAAATGGTTTTTAGTAACGATTAATCTGGGATAGAATTTAAAATGTCAATAAACATAAATCTTTTTTCTATCATTTCAATTAAGGTAAATACTCAAAGCTACTGTATAAAAATTAGCATTATTAGACTATCACCTTAAGCAACGATGTTAAAGTAGATACACAGGTTTTATCCGAAGCTCAAATTAGATTGAGATATCTCATAACACTACAAATTAAGCATTCAAAAATCTAAACAAGAATACCTTACTTGGAAGCTCCTTGCCATTCTTTGTTTCAAACAAAAAATGTGTAGGTCATGTAGTCCCCTTAATAGCAATCTTGTTTCAAACATAAAATGTGGTGAACACAAACTACAAAATTGTAAACTAATAGAATCAAGAAAAATATAAATGTGGAAAGCACGAAGCCACTGAAATTATTACAAGAATACTTACAAGTAGAATGCTTGTCCTTGAGGAATAAAGTTTTCGACAATCTTTCCACTTGTTTCATCAAAGCAGCATCCACAACAGCTACCTCCAATCTGCACACATCATTTTTGGTATGTTATGAATTATGAGAAAATGAAGCTCATGGACAAAACCAATGCCTTCTGAAGCAAAACTGACTTACAATTTGGCAAATTAAAGGCCTAAAAGTTGGTACGAAAATAAGCCTGATGAATCGCTTAAAACATTTTTTATTACCATGATGTCCCCTGCCCTATGAAATTTAATCTAATTAGCAAATTGATGCCTTTTTTTTTGTCTGTTATTAGCCATTTTTATTGATGATGCATTGTTAACAGTAGTACCAACATCTTCTAAAAGCACTCATATAGAATAGGCTGAAAAAAAGGCAATAGATAATGTCATCATAAACTCAAAAGTAATGGATGACGAGGAAGCACATCAAAGCTTCCTGTGTCAAACCCACAACAGCCCCTGAGGCATCTAAACCCCATCAAAAGTTCTCCGACGTTGTTTCAAATGTCAAGGTTTAGGACACGCTGCATTGGAGTGGCCGAACAGGATCACTCTTGCCGAATTCAAGGCATTTTTCAAGCCACGGTATGATGAAGGGCCAATTGAGGAAGACCACTGCAAACTAAATGATGAGGTTGAGCTAGGACCAGACGAAGCGGGGTAACTGGAATCTACACGTACCCATCCGGATGTACGGCTTAATCGGCAAACACCACAATCATGTTAGGAATGATTTTTTTTTTTCTGGTTAAGATACCAAAATTAAAAAGAAATAATACTTAATCAAATTATTAGAACCCTTTTGAACTGTCTTTTAAATTACTCATTTAATTGTTTGACCCATTATCCAACTTAATTGAACTCTCAACCACATATCATTTATGTTTTCACGCACCAGTTTACAATCTGGCTGGAGAAGTAATCTAAAAACATCTAAGAATATACATTTTTCACTAAAAGGTTGTGGATGATCACATATCAAGGAAAGCATATGTAGACTGTAGTACCCATGTCAAAATTAATACAAAATAAATAAAGTTAAATTCCTATTATTGATATGTGATTTCATGACCCCTATCTTATTACTATTTGAGAAAACGAGTAGATCTCTCATAAATCTAATGTAGATTTTTATACGTAGCATTAACTAAATTCAGTTTTTATGTAGCTAACATGTTATGATCATATGATTACCAATGAGATTATCTAGGAAATCAAGAATTTATTCTAGCATAGAATTTTATGTAAGAGGTGGTAGTCGCACAGACAAACACGTATGCCACATATTGTGTTATGCAAAGAGTTCATAGAGGAGATCAATGTGATACAGCAATTTATCTAACGTGTATGCGTTTATTATGTATACATTCATATTATATATACAAGCAAGGTAAGGAGAGGACAAACCTATAGGGCTCTATAAACTTCATTAATATCACACTCATAAGAACCCCTAGATGTATCCATGACAAACTCAAGGACGCCAACATATTGATCATCTACAGATCTACTATCACAGGCAAAACAAATGCTCCCCATTCTTTTGAAAAGATAGCTTCTTTGCATGAACGACGCTGATCCGGAGGACATCTATGTACATTTGTAGTCTGTACAGGAGTGCAGAACAGGAAAACATGGCCAGAAATACCAAAGGATACTTCTTTCCCTGTAAATTCAGGGTGTTGGTACTCAAATTTAAGTATTAATTTCGTTTCCTTAAAGCCAACTAACGTTAGCAAACAGTTGACTGCTTATTAGCTGAACTTACAGTTGATGTTTGGAGAAGGCTGAAAGTATTCAACACCTGAAATTGAACAACTCCAGAACTCTGATCATTTTAAATTTATATAAACTCAACAATCAGAAAATCTATGAATTATGTTAACTGACAAGAATAGTGTCTCTGGTTGGAGGTCAAAGTTGTGATGCACCTGTTGACTGTCAGTATTAGGCTATTCTTGTCAGTTAACATAATTCATAGATTTTGACCTCCCCCTCCCCCTTCCCCTTCCCACGTCGGATTGTCGGAGATAAAAAAGCGGACGGAAACGACAACCGGATGATGGTCTGTGACACCGACGTGGGCGATTTTAAGCTAAAAACTAATTGAATACTTTCAAGAATATTAACTATTAGAGAAGTCATACACAAAGGTTTGACTAACATACAAAAACTACCTTTTCTAATTTCTCTTGTGCAACAAGCCTTTGCATCCTTGCAATTATAAATATCCTAAAATTATAAAGTAACTCACTGAGAATTTGCTAGTGCTGTTGACAAACTAACAAAACGAACAGGTCGCTCTCTTTGTGATGATATATATTTCATCCATGAGACAATAACCTGGCGATTAAGAGAAGAAAAAGTAAAGCCTTAATCCAAAATGAGCACATCTACAGGGTACATGAATACATACAAAATAAACAAACTATGAACCAAACATCAGTGAACAAATAAATATTATTTTATTTGAATAAGGAATCAGCCAACTTGAAATTCAAGAAGAAAAAGTAATGAAACAAAAATTACCTCGTAATGCTTCTTCATATCGAATCACAACTGCAAATTAAACAAGCTCTAAAATTCAACAGATAATAAATCAAATAAGAAGGGAAAAATCAACAAATATGTATAACAGAACAAGAACTTAAACACCCAATCAATTAAACCGAATCAGATACAACCAACGTGTTTAGAGAGGAAAGGACCCTAAATAGGTGGGAGTGGGCTACTGAATCATCCTTAACCTATTTCCATAAAATCGAATTTAACCTTGGTTGAGGAAATTCTGTAACTCTCTGCCTTTAAATTCAAATAATAACTTTTCATCAATGATCATTCATTTGTATCAATAGGTTTCAAGAGGGCCAAACACTATTGTGGGGTTAAGGATGGGAATTAAGGGTACTAATGTAATTTGCTTTTGATAATGCAAAGGATGAGGTGGGTGAAATGTCTAAACTACCCTTCTAAGTGTCTTAATTGTCCCAATTATCCCTATAATACCCTTAAATTTCTTGCTTAAATATGTTGTACCTTTTGCTTCTTAAGTTGTAAGGAAACAAAAATGACCATGTTAGCCATCACTCCTCCTTTATAATGTATATATAGATAACGCACTTTTTTTCTTTCAAAAAGCACACTTGAGGCACATTTTCTTGGCAAAAGCGCGACTTATGTATTCATCATATTTTTGTGCATTAGCTTGATGCACATGTTATTCAGTTTGTACACTTACTTAATGTAATTATATAATATTGAATAACACGATGCTAGAAACATATAAAAAAATATATAAAACATTATATAAGTAGGGGAAAGTGAATATGAGGCTGTTAAGCATCTAACCTTAGATGCGAAACCACCAAAACTACGTAGTTTTGATTAAATCTAGAACAAAAATAACTTTAATTCTCCTTTGCCCTTGCTTCTCTCCATCTATCCAGCAATTTGCGAACTATCTCCATTCTCCTCTCCCGATTCTATCGTAGCACATCATTCAACCTGGTCTTAACCAATTAGGTTATTTAAAAAGTATTAAGTTTAAAAGTTGATATACGATTCACAATTATGTACAACAAATCAGTAATATCAGTTTCCCTATTTTTATACAACAGATTGCTAATAACAAGATCATGTATTTTAGAGCAGCCGTCATCTCATTTTTTGTTGTAGTCTCCTAATATTACTTTCATATGCAACATTAAAAGTCAACATCATATTTAGAGCCATTGTCCTATTTGGTATTTACTAAAAGACTCGTAACCGATTTTAGGATTGGGTTTAACTAAACTCAAAACCGAATGGATGATACTCAATCAGAGCCATTAGTTTTCCTGGAATAAAAACTCTTATGTGCTTTGGGATATTGGGATGGGCTGGTTAACTTGCGATAGAGAAAGATTTAGAATATATATTGTTGATAGGTGGTGATGGATGATTTAAGAAGAAAGGTCTGGTATATGATCAATCATAAACGACTTAATCAGGGATGCAAGATTAGTGGGGATGAAACAAGGAAAGAGATTAATTTGTTTTTTATTTATATTTAATCAAAACTAAGGGGCTGTTTGGTAGTCTCTTAATCAGCCTCTTAACCATTCAGGTCTGAATCATTCAGCATTCAGACTGTTTGTTTCAGCATCTGAATGGAATGATTAAGTGCTGAACCATTAAGCTAATAAGGGATGCTGAATGATTCAGCTCTTAACCATTCAGAGCCTCTTAACCATTCAGAGCCTCTTAACCAGTCAGACCATCTTAATGATTCAGCACTTAATCAACCAACAGCCCCTAAGTCGTTTTGGTGAGTTTCGCATCTAAGATTAGATGCCTAACAGCCCCATATTCACTTTCCCCATATAAGTAATTGTGCCTCGGTACGAAAAGCGTACGCTTATGCTTCGGTTTTAGACATTGTCGCTTTTGTGAGCTTCTAGCTTTTAAAAACCAAATAGTTTGTATTATAAAAAAATAGTGTAAAAATACCTCTACGACGGTGCCTTTGAGTCCACTGACGAAAACATGAGATTTGCTAAGCCTAAAACCAAGCAACAATTTGCATTCAAATTAATATAAAGATATAAAAAAAAAGAATTGCAAAAGAACAAGTGGCAGTAATTGAGTGAGTACCTTCTTTGGGCATCAACGCCCTAAACCCTTATCTAACGGTGATACAAAGCCTTTTCCTGCTCGGTCAACTCCTCACTATTCATCTCGAATTCAAGTAATAAAACAGTTAGGTGTGAAGAATCAAGAAGGAGGTGAATGTAATAGTAATATTAATAATAAGTGTGTATCAAAGCATAGAAGCTTTGAAGTGTCGTGGAAACGTATCTGTGAATGGTGGAAATTTTGGGACTTTTAAGCGACTTCTTAATAGAGGTGGAGTTGAAACTCAAGGGTGATTTGAAGGCCAGACGAGTCATTTGTAGGTTTTAATTGGAGATTCAATTGCACAATAATTGTTAAGAGAATTGAATGGGGGAATTGAAGGGGTTGATTAGTGCGTAAAGAAAGCTTTAAGTCTTAACTTTGCATTAGTAATTTGTATAATTGGTATTAAAACTTGTACACAAGGGCATAAAAGGAAGAAAACGGGTAAAAAATATAGGATTATACTTGTGTCTCTTCACATACCATCTTAACTTTGCCAAGATGGACATATTTGCCCATTGCTCCCTCTTTATAATGTAGTAGAGATAACTGAATAAGTGAGTGTATCACATGGCTAGCATATAAAGGATTTTTTTGAACGGACAATTAGAATCACTCACGAATCACTGGAGTATCATCGTGCCACCAGTGTTACCACGCGATCATATTCCACCACCAAGTCACAAATTCAGGAGAAAACTCATAATTATGAGTAAAGCCCCCTTGTGAGATTCGAACCCAAGACCTTATAGTCCTTAAGTCTTATCCCACCACCAAGATTTTTAATACAATTATAAAGGTATGATATATTCAAAGAGAAGGGTTACTTTTGGGTTTTTTTCCCTCAATTATTATATAGCCAAATAACACATAATTGTTTATGGTATATAGATCAAGCCAGGTTGAAAATCCAGCCATATGCCCTTCAATCAACAAGCATTTAAAATGAAACTTCTGTAAACCATATGTTATTTATTTGGGCTTCATTTGTGCTGTTTTTAAACGTTAAATAGTAGCTTTTTGTTGGTCTGGAACATTGGCTCCATGGGCTTCTATAACTCAAGCGAATCATGGGCCTCTTTTAATGTTGTAAATTATTATAACTAGATATATGCTCGCGCGCTTCGCTGCGCGCTTTTTTACCGGTCTAATTGTGTAGACATGTTTTAGTATTTGTGACCTTTCTGAGTAGTAAACTAACGGAGTTGAGTAGTAAGTTAACAGAGCTGAATTGTATAGTAACGTGACGGAGTTGAATAGTAACTGAGTGGTAACCTTATGGAGTTGAGTAGTAACTTTACGGAGTTAAGTAGTAAGTTAGCGGAGTTGAATAGTGACTCCGTTAAGTTACTACTGGCGGAGGTGTGTAGTAACTTTACAGAGTTCAATAGTATCTCAACGGAGTTGAATAGTAACTCCGTTAAGTTACTATTGACGGGAAAAAAGAAAAAAAAAGTTAAATAGTAACTTAACGAAGTTAAATAGTAACTCCGTTAGTTACTATTCATGAATAGTGATTTATGTGAGTGTGGATGAAGTTGGTAAATATATATATAATAATTTCTTGCTTCTTATGATAAGAGAGATTACAAGTAAATCGACTCCACACTTTGATTATTATTATTTCTAAATGGCTTTTGAACGGTGTATTATCTTTTTCTTGATTATGATTAAGTTAAAAACCTTATAGGAGCTCTTGGTTTAGTAGTTGCAACGACATAGTATCATTAGCTATGTAACCCGTCCAAACCGAAAATGCCTATGTTGAGTTGGAAGACATTCGAGCATTGAGAAAACTGCCTATAAAAAAAATGGTCCGAGTGAGCCACTGCTATGACATATACTACCTATGATTCATGAGGCAATTGGAAATTTCATTTGAAGCCAAATAGACTCCAACATTTGAAAATAGAGAAAAAAAACGAGTGTTTTTATCACAATACCATTATTACAAGCTTCATCAGATTTTTGTAAATTTTTAGTTTGTTTTACTTAAATGAGAGTGTTTGTGAAACGATAAACATAATCAGATATCACTTTATATGAATCTAAGTCTAGTCTTAATAGGACGTGGTAAGCTTTATAAGAAATATTTATGCTTAAACATTATCAATGTGTTCTGCATGTCTTATCCTGAATGAGTGAAAAACCCTACGACTAAACATGATTGGTAAAAAAATTACTAAACTAGTGACTTCGCAACATCACATGCTTAGGCTCAGATGAAAATTAAAACGTGTAAAAAGTTCTTAAACATATAGAATCTATACATATAATAAAAGAAAGCCATTTTAATGACATGGCACTCAAAGAGGCATTCTCCTCATTGAGTGTGCCATGTGTCATCCCATGTGGCATTGAGATATTTTAGGAAAAAAATAATTTAAAAACAAAATTACAGAGTGTGCCATGTGTCATCCCATGTGGCATTGAGATATTTTAGGAAAAAAATAATTTAAAAACAAAATTAGATTTTTCTCTCTTATGTTTCCTCCCATAATTTTTAAACGTTAATATCTTTTATATACGAGATTTTTTAAAGAAAAAAATTACACCAAATTAACGAGTGTTTTATTATCTTTCCAACGAGTACAATAGTGCTATATAAAAAACGGAGAAAAAAAAACGACTATTTTTTATTGGGTTTTGTTAAAACAGGAAAAAAACGCAGAGCGTTCAGGTAAATCATTAATCATGTATAGGCAAGTCACTAATTATGTTCAAATCAGTAAATATGAATTCTATTTTCAACATGCGTTAGCATTGGAGTAATACATTGTTTTAGGTTAGATATTAATATTAAAGTCGTACATTGCTTAAGGTTAGGCGTTAACATTGGAGATATATTTTTAATTGTTTTAGGTTAGCTGTTACCCGAAGCTTTCATGCATGTAACTGTAAAGCGCATCATTCTATTTCATATGTAAAATTAATATGTTATACGAGATTTTTTAAAGAAAAAAATTACACTAAATTAACGAGTGTTTTATTATCTTTCCAACGAGTACCATAGTGCTATATAAATAACGGAGAATAAAACAACTATTTTTTGTGAGTTTTGTTTATACAGGAAAAAAAACACAAAGTGTTGAGGTAAATCATTAATCATGTATAGGTAAGTCACTAATTATGTTCAAATCAGTAAATATGAATTATATTTTTAACATGCGTTAGCATTGGAGTTATACATTGTTTTATGTTAAATATTAATATTAGAGTTATATATTGTTTAATGTTAGACGTTAACATTGGAGATACATTTTTAATTGCTTTACGTTATGTGCTACCCGAAGCTTTCTTACATGTACTGTAAAACAAATCATTCTATTTCATATGTAAAATTAATATGTCATATTTGATTTCTCAACCCCGGGACGTTCCCGGGGTATAATCTAGTGATAAGATAAATCAAAGTTTGAAAAGAAAAATATTGTCGTAGGATATTAGGATGTGATATATTGGGTTTCTTAATAAAAGACATTAAACGACCACAATTCTAAAACATCTTTTGTTTTGTTCATGTTTCGTGAAAACATATAATTGTTTAGGACGCTTTTAGGGGTGGGGATAATTTCATAATTATTGTTGCGAATAGACAAAAAGTGTGAATTAACATAGAAGAATACAACAACTGATCTTATGGTGCATTCGCAGCCTCATAGGCTTTCAAAGTAGACGTCATATGTTTGATTCTCACCTGGAGCAAAACAATGTTCTAGGACAAGTCGGTTGTTTTACCACAGTGGGCCCTTGGATAATGAGTTTTGCCTGAAATGGTAATGGGTCGGTTACTAACGGTATCTGTGTTCGCAAATATGGATGACCTTTTACAATTGGGTTTACTTGGATAGTCATTAAAAAACATAGAAGAATACATAAAAACATAACCAAATTATATATTTATTTAACGTGTGTAGTCTGGAAATTCAGTAAACATCTATATATAATAAAGCAAAGCAATTTTGATGACATGATACTCAAAGAGACATTCTCCCCCTTGAGTGTGCCATGTGTCATCCTATGCGGCAATTGGTATTTAAGTTATAAAAAAAACACCATAACAGTAAAACTATCGACTCTCTTCTCCTTCAAATTAACCCTACCTAACTCCTTTCATCTTGTAACAATAGATCTTCGATTTGGCTGATGATTTTTTATATATTCTAAGTTTCATGGCAATAATCAGGTATATGTCTTGTGATTATTTATTATTTCTTCTTATATCACACTAAAACCATCGAGTCATCTTCTCCTTCAAACCTTACCTAACTCCTTTAGATCTTCATCACCTTCTTCTTTGAGTAAGTCCCTGTAAAGGTTTCTTCCCCTATAACCCTATTATTATCATCCTCTACTTGATGCTCAATATATTTATATTTGTGTTATTATTAATCACGACGAAGAAACCATCACAACAAGATAACACAACACCTGATTGCAACAGATTCATCAGGTATACCTATACTCTTTCCTATTCGCTTATGTTATGCAACTATATGTTCGTAATTTGCAATTATTAACGAACCTTTTTGTTCGTGTTTTAATTCACTGGACAACTGATGATAATTTTGTTGTTTTGACTAAATTAATGATTTTTTGTTACGAATTGTTGAAGATAGGCCTATTTTTTTAAAGTAATTTAAGCTTAATTTAGGGTTTAGTTGCTTTGGGTAGAGAGATAGATACTTGAATTTTTAGGGCTTTTTATTTTAACTATGTTGTACAGTTTGCTTCTTTATGGATTATAAGTGTTTCATAAACAAATTGATAGCTTAGAAACTAAGAGTTGTTTTTGAAGATTTGTTACAAAATTATTGCAAGTAGGTAAAAGCATTATGTTTTTGTTTGTTTTTGGACAATGCGCGTAAGATTTGAATTTGGCGTAGCGGTTTTCTTTAATCAAAGAATCTACATCAGGTAACTTTTTTAGTTGTATCATATGTTTCATCAATAATCAGTAGCGATTATGTGAATTATTACATCTTATTATTATTGATAAAAGTGGATGAATCTGGTCGTTTGTCGAAGGTTTAGGGTTTTGTTTTGTTTTGTTAATTTTGATATTATAATAATAATCTGGGGCTGTGATTGCGTATTGTTGAAACATTGTTACTAATTCTTTCGGTTCTGTAAAAAATATTGTAATATAATAATCCGTAACGATTTTGTGAATTTCTTATAAACATTCACTCATAATAGTAGTTTATGGTTATTATTAGTGATATAATGGATGAATCTGGTGTTTGTTAATTGCGATTGTATTTTGGTTCAGTAAAACAGTTATTAGTAGTTTAATTGCGATTATTTTCTCTTTAAAGGTTGTTGTTGTTATGGGTTTGGAATGTTGTTGTGTAGCATCTTGTCACTGTGTCGCTCTGGATGTTGATGGACGTTGCTATACTTGGGGGCGGAATGATGTAAGTTCGTTACAGTTGCTTATTGTTTTTGTGGTGTCAAGATTCAGTTTTTATTGTTTAAGATTCAATTCATGTTGTTTAAGTATTATGTTTCCCAAATTTAATGGGTGATCAGAAGGGGCAGCTTGGACATGGTGATCAGATTCAACGTGATAGGCCAACGATAGTCTCTACACTTGCTTTGTGAGTATTTACGATTTTGTGCTGTTTTTTTGGCTTATGGGATTGTTTTATGAGATTCTTTTTAAATCTTAGTGGGTTGAGTTTTTAAAGTGATTATGTGATTAGTGGGTTCTACAATACGTATTTATACATCTGGGTTTCATCATATAATCTAAAGGCTTTCAAAGTTTATACTGTTTATATTGTTTATTGTACGTAAGAATCGTGTTTCTATGTCTAATTCTTCGTATATGATGTTTTTTTCGATATTATAAGCATGTTATTTTGAGTGTATTTCATCATATAATCGTGTTATTAAAAGTGGAATTTATCATATAATCTTTTTTTTTGTTATAATCGTTTTAGGTTGTTACACTATTAGTTTATAATGTTCATCCGATGATTTCACATGAACATAACTAATGTTATTTTGAAAATATCATTTTATAATGTTCATCCGTGTTATTGTGAGTGTATTTCTCCACATAAGAGTTTAATTCATGGCTCCTATGATTTTCAAGAACAATTGAACCATTACTGCAAGAACGATTCTATATGTTTTTTTCGGTTAAAATTTTTAAACTTTTACTAACTTTTGATATGCATCAGGGATCAAGAGGTGAGGCACATTGTTTGGCCAGTATGCAAACGAGACACACATGCACACATGTCAAGGAAAAAAAACAGAAGTTCATCTTGAGTTTGGTTTAACATTTGTGCTTATTTCTTTGCCTACCAGCAGTCCCCAGCATTGCTTAAGTTAAAGTAGCACAATATGCCTTTTTTCGCCAATTGTAGGTGCAGGCCGTTTGGAAGTTGATACATAGATGCCATTTTTATAGCTTAGATACTTCTAATTTTATTCAACTTACTTTGATTTGTCAGCCCCGGGACACTCCCGGGGTATAAGCTAGTTATTCATGTTTTATTAAAACGAAATAAGAAAGTTACATCACAATAGAAGGTAGACGGGCAACAAGCTGCGCCGCCACCACCCATTTCTGAATTGCTAACCCTAATCTACTAAAGACAAATTCTCGCCCCTGAAGATGAACTATTTAAAAGTTAATAAAAAAACCAAGTTTCCAATCAATAACATCTTTAGTTTAATAGTAAATTAGTTTGTATTAAAAAATGTTTTAAGGTTTGTATTAAAAATTACAATTATATTCACTTGAATTGTAATCTCACAAAATTTTGGTTTGTGAACATGCTAACCCGTCATGGTGGATGAAGCGGTATCATGTTTTGACAAGGGTCTGCGGGAAGCCATTGAAGACATAGTGGTATGTAGGGGTCCGTTCTTTGGTGACCTACAGTGGCGACTGGCATCTTTGCCGATGCGTTTGGGAGGACTTGGGCTCCTCTCAGCAAAGGATGTTGGGGTGTATGCTTTTGTGGCATCGCGGGCTCAATCTTGGAACCTCCAAGACCACATTTTAAGGAATAGCAGGGTTGTCGACATGGACTTGGACTACGTACAGGCCCTCGAAAGGGTAAATGACTATCTCCCAGGTTTTGATATGGACGGTTTTTCTAACAAAGACACCCCTCCAAGCCTCAGAAAACTTTGGCGAATGCCCTTTTTTAGCAAAATCACACAGAGTCTGGGTGAATCTTTTGATTTGTCCCCCCCCCCCCCCCCCCCGCCAAAAGGCAGTTATTGAATACTTGTAAAGCCTACATGCCCAAGATTTCCTGAATGTTATCCCAATCGAAAGTTTGGGCCAAACCATATCTGGGGTTGAATACAGGGTAATTCTTAAATATCGTTTGGTGATCCCCGTGTACCATTAAGATGAAGTCTGTCTGATTTACCGTAAGGCATGCTTGGACAAATACGGGGAACACACGGTTCACTGTAAGGAGTTGCCTGGCTTCAAATATAGGCATGACTGGGTCCGGGACGTTCTTTGGGACATTTTAAGAAGGGCTGGGATCTCAGCCAAGAAAGAGGCTCCCGTGAATTTCCTCTCGGACCCGCAGAAGGGAGATCCACCCTGCGTCCAGCAGACCTGCTTGTCTTTGGGTGGGCCGGAGGGAAACACGCTTGTGTCGATCTAACAAGTGTATCTCCCCTGGTTGGTTTGAGGGCTACTGGTTTTGTAGCAGGGCAAGCGGTGCGAAAAACAGAGGCGAAGAAAGTTGAGAAGCATGCTAAAGCATGTGAGGAGAACCAACGCGTTTTCGTACCCCTGACATTTGATACATTGGCTCCTTAGCACCGGAAGCCATCTGTTTCCTGACCAGAGTCCAACGGGTTATTCATAACAGTGTCTCGGCTCTGGGGAGCATGGGTTCGTTTTTAGTAGGTTAGGGTTTGCTGCCCAGCGGCGCAGCTTGTTGCCTGCCTACCCACTATCTTGATGTAATTTTTCGCGATTATGAATTTATTAATCAATGATTAGCGTATAAAAAAAATTAACATTTAACATATACATTTAATCTAGTTAATTTTTGAACAAGTTTATTTTCTCTTATAACTTATGTGTGTCACATATTAAAAAAACCAAATAAGCAATTGTGTTAAATCTATTTTTATTTTCTCAGCATTCCAATATAAATTTTATTAAAAAAACAGAGTTGCACTTTTTTTTTTTTAACGGAGAGTTGCACTTAAAATAATACCTTTTGATATCATAAACCATAAGTAAACAACACTCGTACCAAGACCATCAACACCCAATTTTTTTTTCAACATCATCACGCGGATCATCACGCGGGTGGAAGGTTCCATTAGTTTGAAACAAAAACATCCAACCAGAAAGAACCAATCTTCTTGTAAACAACTAAACATGGTTAAGTAATAAAACAAAACAAATATATTTATTTACCAAAATGCCACTAGGCAGTTGAAAGTTGTTCATCAAGATTTCATTCATTCTTCTTGAATCTTTCAACCTGTTGTCATACATACATCAACAACATTCAACTCCTTCACCGACAATTCCAAGGTTAGATTGCTTCATACGTAACATATTACAACAAAAAGATCACATCTTTACATCAAATTACATCAAATTCTAAATCTTTATCATCATATATCAAGAACACAACTTAAAGGTATTATCTTTTTCTTGATTTAGAAATCTTTAGTAAAAACCCCAATTAAGTTCTTGATTTGATTGAACCCCTTTATTTAGTTTGTGAGTTTATGTATCTGATATCATCAGTATTAGAATATTATTAGTAGTTTATAGTACTAGTGTTGTTAAATGGATCATAATAATAATAATTATAATCCATACCCTTATGCATACAATCCCAATTCTGCTCCATATCCACCTCCTGTGAATTACCCTGAATACCCACCACCTCCCCCTTCAAATTTTGCTCCATACCCACCTCCTAGTTCAGATCCCTTTTCGCCGTATCGGCCGCCTCATCCGCCATATCCGCCACATCAGCCGCCTGTCTCGGCCCAGCCGGAGTTCCATTACCCTCCTCCACAACCTTTTTCCAGTGTGCCGCCGAGCCTGCCACCGGGACAGCCACCGTATCAGTACAATGGATATGGGTACGCGCCTCCGCCTCCACCGCCACCGACGACACAACATTATCAAGAAAGCTCTGCCCCGCCCTTGCCGCCGGCAGAGTACCAAGAAAGTGGTAGTGGGGGATATGGTGCGCCTCACCGCCCTGCAGTGAGTAATGATGGTTATTCGTCAAGCGGTTCTGCACCGTTGTACCCTTCTGTAGATTATCAGTTTGGTAAGTTGTCTGTGGCGGAAAATGTACCGTCTGCCCCTGCTTCTCCACCTGCACCAGCAGCAGCGGTGGTGGCGGCACCACCAGCTGTGGGCCCGATGTATCAAAGTGCGAGTGCAAAGTATGAATCCGGTAGTTATCATGGGCATTATCATAGTGATTCTTTTTCTAGTTATGAAGGGTCGCTTTCGCATAGTGGATCACTTGATTCATCTCAACATCCTAGTTTTATGCATTCGCCGTCGTTTGTTGATCCACAAAGCAGTCAAATGGTCCCGTTCACGTCTTCGCCTTCTAAAAAGGCGTTAAAGGTTCTACTTCTACATGGGAATTTGGATATATGGATTCATGAGGCGAAAAACCTTCCAAATATGGATATGTTTCATAAAACAGTTGAGGAAGTTCTCAACAGATTACCGGGAAACAAAAGTAAAATAACTAGTGATCCGTACGTCTCTGTTTCCTTAACTACCGCAGTTATTGCAAGAACTTATGTAATTAGTAACAGTGAAAATCCTGTTTGGAAACAACATTTTAACGTCCCTGTTGCGCATCATGCTGCTGAAGTTAATTTTCTCGTTAAGGATAGCGATGTTGTTGGGTCGCAGCTTATAGGAACTGTATCAATCCCGGTTGAGCAATTATATTTGGGAACTAGAATCGAAGGTTTTTTTCCGTTACTCGGTACAAATGGAAAACCATGCAAAGCTGGAGCGGGGTTGGGACTTACAATTCAATACTTTTCAATTGAAAAATTAAGTTTGTATTACAACGGAGTTGGAGCGGGCCCGCAATATATAGGAGTTCCCGGAACTTATTTCCCGTTACGACAAGGTGGGAGGGTGACTTTATATCAAGATGCGCATGTGCTTGACGGGTCTCTACCTGATTTTAAGCTTGATCAAAACAGGCATTATGTGCACGGGTCTTGCTGGAATGATATATATGATGCAATAAGTAAGGCCCGGCATCTTATATATATTACGGGTTGGTCCGTGTGGCACAAGGTGAAATTAGTCCGTGGGGACGGACACAATGAAATTAGTCTCGGAGATCTTTTGAAACTGAAGTCACAAGAAGGTGTCAGAGTTTTGCTTCTTGTTTGGGATGATCCTACTTCTACGAACATTTTGGGCTACAAGACGGTAATTTTTTTCTTTTTAAGCGTGTGAATTGCGAATTGAGTAATCAATAATTGATGATCAGTTGGTTAAGCTATATAATTTCACATTTATCTCAATGTTTTCAGAATGGACAAATGGCTACCCATGATGAAGAAACTCGGCGATTTTTTAAGCACTCTTCGGTGCAAATAATTCTTGCTCCTCGTATTGCTGGAAAACGACACAGTTGGTACAAGAAGCAGGTAAAATCCATGCATACTTTTTCATATAACTTCAAAATATTCGAACTATACAATATATGAAACCTTGACTATACGGTTATTTCTTGATTTGTATCCACTGTTTGGGCATTTAAATTTTTTTTAAGCATTATTAACTCATAATCAGCAAGTTTCTGAATTTTTCAAATTAAGGTAGTTTTATTCAGTCTTTTATCTGAATTTAATTTTTTAAATGTCTTTTAGGAAGTTGGAATCTATACACACCACCAGAAAACTGTGATTGTGGATACGGATGCGGGATATGGTAAAAGAAGAATTTTAGCTTTTGTTGGCGGACTTGATCTGTGTGATGGCCGATACGATTCTCCACAACATCCATTGTTTAGGACTTCACAAACAGTGCATGCAGATGACTTTCATAATCCTACTTTCACGGTGATGACTCTGATCCTTAAGTTACATTATTTCAGCTTTTAGAAAATTGCAGTGGACTGTTAAAATTTTAAATATTTTCAACTGGTAGAATTGCCGAACCAATTTTTGTATATTAGGTTAGCTTTCTTTTGATCCTTATGGTAGTATTATTTGAAGAATAGGACCATAATTTTTTTTTTCTATAATCATGTAATCATAAATATCAAGATTATATAATCTTATTACCATAAAGATCTTTTCTTTATATATTTGCCTGCAAATTTTGAATTAAATGCGGATAATTGGGTTAATGGTTTCAGCCAAAATTAAAGCAAACCAAACCATTTATGAAATGAGTACATGACATGTTTGGCAGGAATAACATCTATTCTCTATCTTGTGGAGTGCTTGATATGTTAGGGTTTTAAATTTCATGTTTATGTCTGTAGTCCCATGACTCCCATTGGATACTAGATATTTAGGGTTCTCCTACTTCTCCGTTACACGTTCTTGAAAAACGGTTAAACAAGTATTAGACGTATAGGTGTCAGCTTCGATCTATTTACTTATGGAAAGGTCGATTAACGCTATGTTTTATCCTTTAAAGGATAACATAAAAAACTTATCATATAAGGAAACATGTCAAAATGGTTAAAACTTACTACCTTAGTTGCCCAAATTTATTTAATGCATGTAACCTCCCAAGTCTTTTTTGTTAAAATAATTAGATCATCATCAAGATAATATATATTTTGTGATGCATAATTTTTTTGGACAAGAAGTTTTTGGGTCATTTCTAACGGACCTGCCCCCAATGAGCAAAAATTATCCGTTTTGACCCATCACGCAACCCTCCTAACCCACCCATTTTGTTATTTCCAGGGTGATCTTGCCGGTTGTCCAAGAGAACCATGGCATGACATGCATAGTAAAATCGATGGTCCAGCAGCATACGACGTCTTGGCCAACTTTGAAGAAAGATGGCTAAAGGCCTCAAAACCTCATGGTTTGAAAAAACTAAGAACTTCATATGATGATTCTTTGCTCAGAATAGAAAGGGTGCAAGATCTTTTGGGTATAAATGATCAACCTTACCATGATGACCGGGATCCCGAAGGGTGGCATGTACAGGTAAATAAATTGATACTAATTTTGTCAGCATTTTGCATTAATGTTTTGTATATCATGCATTTCTTTACCTGAATGCAGATATTCCGTTCAATTGATTCAAACTCGGTAAAAGGATTTCCGAAGGATCCGAGGGAAGCTTCAAACAAGGTGTGATATACCAACTTTTTATTTGAGTCTGTAAATGTCTTTGAAAATATTATTAAGTAGATGAGGCAAGATGGGTGGGTCAGGTGGGTTATGTCCCAGGTTAAATTCGGCGTGGGCTGGACTGAAACGAGTCACTTTTAGTACTGAAACGACTTCCAAACTGGTTGACCCGTTTAACCCATTCCCTTTTACCTAATGTAGTTAAATTGACCCATTTAATTTAAGATAGAACACAAACCATATCGACCCATTTATAAGTAGAAAGGGTTTAAATTACCACCTCTAGTACAGCTTGCTACTTCTTAATGTTATTTATTTTCTAAGTATTTGTTTTATTAATAATAATATTAATTCATTAATTATGATTACAAAGGCGTTTGTTACAATAATAATAGAAATCGAGTAGATATATTATGAGGTTGTATGCATTACAAATTGACTTTCGGCGACTTCCAACTTGTTTGACCCATACCCCTTTTAGCTAATTTTGGTCATTTGAACCGTTTAGTAAAATGCAACCCAAATTAACCCTTACATAGATAAATGGGCCAAGGTCCGACCTCGAGCAGTAAGTAAACTTGCTATTTCCAATCTTAGTTATTGTCTTCACCGGTTAATAGAATTTCACCATTAAACTTCTATGAACAGAATTTGGTTTGCGGGAAGAATGTGATGATTGATATGAGCATACACACGGCATACGTGAAGGCTATCCGTTCTGCCCAACATTTCATATATATTGAGAACCAATACTTTATTGGATCATCATTTAATTGGAATTCACATAAAAGCCTGGGTAAGGATCATTTCTTTTACATATACTGCACTTCAGATTTTGTTGATCACATTTTTCCATATTTGATTACGTCTTTTAGGTGCCAACAATTTGATTCCGATGGAGATTGCCCTGAAAATTGCTAGTAAAATTAGAGCGCGTGAAAGGTTTGCTGTATATGTCCTCATCCCCATGTGGCCCGAGGGTGTCCCTACTGGCTTTGCTACGCAACGTATTTTATATTGGCAGGTATACACTAAAGAATCTATATATTCTTAATGCTTAAAGTTTGAAAACGCCGATATGCATTTTCTGTTATGAAATTTGGAGTACTTGTATGTAGTAAAATATACATAACCTTTTTAATTTGCAGAACAAGACGATGCAAATGATGTATGAGACCATTCACAAGGCTTTGGTTGAAGTTGGGCTCGATGGAGTTTCTTCACCGCAAGATTATCTGAACTTCTTTTGTCTTGGGAACCGTGAAGCCATGGGCCCGCATGTTAACGTAGGTGGCGAGAGCCCTGGTTCAGGGAATACTCCACAGGTAGGCCCACTTGTCTCTATGATTAAGTGTTCGGCTGTTGAATTTTATTTTAATTTTCATATAGTTAATATTATGGCATACAAAGCTTCTAGACGCATCAAAATTCGATAAAATAACAAATTCAAAAAAGAAAGAGAAGATGACTTTTACTTGTCTTTCAAAATTCGGCCTTTGATTACATTCCTTACTATTTTTTACCAGCTATCTTTTGATTCTTCCGTCAAGTGAACTTTTATTTAAGCTGTTTTAAATATTATTGTTTATGTTATTATTATCATTCCAGGGACTTTCTCGGAAGAGCCGGCGGTTCATGATATATGTTCATTCAAAAGGCATGATAGTTGATGACGAGTATGTAATTATTGGATCTGCAAACATAAATCAACGGTCTATGGAGGGAACCCGAGACACAGAGATTGCGATGGGAGCCTACCAACCTCATCATACTTGGGCAACAAAACTCTCGAATCCACGAGGGCAGGTATTTTTCCTAAAATTGCAACATTTTTTTTAATATATTTTCCCGGAAGACAAAATGTGTTCTTAGTTTCTTTTTGCCCATTTTTTCCTAGATATATGGATATCGAATGTCTCTTTGGGCCGAGCATCTTGGGCTTGTGGATGATCGATTTACACAGCCCGAATCATTGGAATGCGTAAAATATGTGAGATCACTGTCTGAAGCTAACTGGAGACAGTTTGCAGCTGATGAGGTGTCGGAAATGCGAGGACATTTACTAAAATACCCTGTTGAAGTGGATCCAAAGGGCAAGGTAAGTTCTCTTCCGGGACATGAAAACTTCCCAGATGTTGGCGGTCTAATTGTCGGGTCATTCACTGCAGTTCAAGAGAATTTGACTATTTGAGGAGTGTTTTTGGTCAATTTTAGACTTTTTCAAGATTAGGGTTCTTGAGATTTCCAGCTTTTGGTATAGTCTGTTGTTTATGCTTTTAATGGTTGCAAATATTTTGATCTTTATGCTGTGATTGCATATATGTACATTCGACTACCTTTCTTTTTATTCAAATGACACCAAAAGCCATTAAATCTCATGTTTTTTAGCCATGTGCATGGTTTGGTTTGGCCGGTTTAGATTTTTAAAACGGGACAAGTGTGTAAACTCGGGCTAAGTTAATGGACCATGCCAAATCGTTAAATCGTACAAAACTAGCTTCCTTTGATATGTTTGGCGTTTGGACTGTGAGTCTTTATTCTTATTTTCAGTTACAAAAACAATTATTTAACTAAATTCCATGGTTAGTATTTTGAGTGACTAGCATGCAGACAGAAAGTTCGATAAGTTCTGATTATATCTCATGTTCTTGATGACATTTTTTAGCTCACACCGACTTCATGAGCGGCGACCTTTTACATATTAGATCAGCATATATGAAAATGATCACAAATCTTTTCTAGTTTAAATGATGTTGAAGTTGATTTATACATTCGTTATACCGAATCATTGTGTAGTCTTGTAGGCTCATAATCGTAAAAAAAAATACTACTGATCAACCATTTAAACCTTTGCACAATGGAAACACTAATCAAACCATTTGTGAAAATAATCATTTATTTGATGTTAATTAATTTACTTCAAATTTAACTCAAATGTGTAAAAGATTCTTCATATAAACACACACTTTTTTAGTTCTTTAAGGTGATCTAAATCTTTTGTAAAATGAATAAGTTCAAAAAAAAAAAACAATATTGTTGAGAGTGGGATTTGAACCCACGCCCTTTCGGACCAGAACCTTAATCTGGCGCCTTAGACCAACTCGGCCATCTCAACGTTGATGTTAACATCTTTAACTTAATTTATAATAACATGTTTACATGAATTGTTTTATTTATTTATTTTTTTTGGATTTTTAGTAAACATTATTCAGTTAAAATACATCATATTTACATCTTCGAGAATGAAAAACCTCAGATCAACATCAGAATTTTTGAAGCCGAAAAAGATTGTTACTCTATTTATATTAAGAGTAAAAAGTTATGAAGTCAAGACACAATGTCATTTGATTAGAGAATAAACATGTTTGGGTTGGGTTTCTATAGGTTCGAGTCAGAAATGGGTTAACATGTCTAATCCTTCTAAGTTCTCGGATTGATCCGGGCTGACATGCTCATGCTATTGTTTTGCTGTCAGTCCGTTCAACTAATTTTTTTTAATGTTTATATATTCTTTTTCAGTTACACAGACATTAGTAGATGACCCATCTTAGATGATCAAATTACACAGGCGGTTTTTAATTACACTTTCGGTGGTTATGGCATGTGGTGTCCTTATGACATCTATTTACATGTTATTTTATGATGATTATATCAGTTTGTTTCGTTTAGTATTATATTACGCCATTGCTTATATTTCTAGTCCGCTTTGTTTTGAGCCAAGGGTGTATTTGGAAGCAGTCTCTTTATCCGAACAGGTACTCATAGTTTTCGCTATTTGTGAGATTCACTAAGTTCGGTTGTTATTGTTGTTTTAAGCTACCCATGTCATAACATGTTTGTGTACAGATCTAACATACTGACATGTTCGGGTTGGGTTATAATCAGTCCACCAACCCAGCCATGACCCAAATTGCCACCCACTTTTCAGGATCTTTTACCATCCTCAACGACAGTGGCTACTCGATTAATAAAATCTGTCCGAATTTCGATAATAGACAACAGGTTATCCATGAATTGTCAGAAATCTAAGCAGATCTAACAAGAACACGAATTACACAAGATTATGCATATTGATGTATAAAAAATCTTGGGTAGTATAGTATTTCAATTGTCAATAGGTTGTTTCCCTTTTCTTGCTCTTTCTAGTTCAGATTCGGCGTCTTTAAGTTGTTGTTGGAGCCTCGAGACTCTTTGTTCTAGCTCTTCTATTGTACCCTGAGTAAGCGAAGGCTGATATGGTTTCAAGAAATGCTCTGAAAATGCCTTCAATGCTTCAACTCCACACACCTGTCAAAAAAAAAAAAAAAAAAAAAACCAATAAATTTGTCATATGAACATTGTCATTTGTGGTCTTGTTTATATGACCTTTATTTTGAAAACTGTGCCTAAGGCGATCAGAGAACGCCTCATGGCCTTGAGGTGGCGCTTCATGCATGTTTGGGTCAAAATTTGGGTCTCTAGGAGGCTGATACGTAAAAACAACTGAAAGCGTGAAGAGATTATGTATGGTACTATGGTTTACTTGATAAAAAGAGTGATACGAAAAAGATATGAGATGCAGCTTTTAGTTGTCCATAAAACATATTTGGTTGTACGTAGAGCGACCTCTTGCGTATGTGACGCTCTCGCCTCACATCTCGGCTTTCAGGACCTAAACGCCTCAAAGTGCCTTGTAGTTTTTAAAACCAAGTATATGACCATAGTAGGACCCGCAAAATGATACAAATAAAATCCTAAGCTCTGAGTATAAGAACCAAGCATGGTATACAATCAAAGAAAGAAACCAGGCAGGTATTATCACTGAATATCAATAAACATTTCTTAAAACTGTGAAGAACGATGCTTTTTTTAATTCTTCGAAAATTAAAAGGTTGTATATTGATTTTCAGAAAGTCAGGCACTCAGGCGCTTTTCTAGATGAATATATTGCAGTACACAATGTGTTGATCAAGAAAATCATAATCCATATCTCGTAAAGTATCGTTTACCTCTTGTGGCAGCAATGGCAACTTTGTAATATGAAAATCATCATACAACATGTAGAATTGATCCAAGTATTTTTGTTGCATTTTCATTCGAGCTTTGAGCAACTTTGATTCAACACCTAGAATAAGATTAAAAGGAAAAGTAAGCTACATTTATTCATTTACTTCATGTTCCATTCCGTCGGTTGTAATTATATTAGATATGGGACCAACGAAACCAAGAAGATAGTTTGCGTAAATTAATAAATTTCCAGGCAATAAATAATAAAAAAAAGTGTACCTTCTTCATCAAAAAGCACTTGGTTAATGATGATATTATGTGTATCGATCTCAAACTTAGTAAGTTCCTGCACAAGTCTCTCTGTCTCATATAACGAGAGGAATTCGGGAATGCATACGCATACAAAAGTCGTCAAATCCTGCGTTAGAAAGTACACATTTTAACTTTGTTGGCGTTGAGTGTTTAGCAAATTATTATATCATAAAGTAATGGACAAACATACAAGGAGTTTTACTCGACACTTTGATGATCAAATTTCTTGCAGACAATTATTCAAAACTGATTATTGACAACAAAAGATAATACAACAATAAGCAGCGGTAGGTTAAATAATAGATGCATACCGGATCTTTAAACTGCCTGTTCACTTGCTCAATAACGTCTTTCATGCCCTCCAACTTTCCAAGGATCGCATCCTCGCCAAACTCTTCTCCAACACCAAGCATCCGCGTCATCTGCCATTAAATTTCACCAATTCGTTAATAACCCACAAAGGTAAAGGTCTACTGACCCCTAAACTACACCCGTTTTGTGGGTCCCATTAACTTGATCTCGGAACAGATGATGATTAGACATATATATTTACTTAAACAGGACCCACACTGTCTTCATTTCTTTCCACCTCAGCAATACGGGCTCATAATCTCGTCAACGAAATTGTTAAATTGGGAAAATAAAAGTGGAATTATTATTTTGTCAAGTAAGACAATGGAGTATAAAATAAATATACCTGACCCAACAAGCCACCGAATTTACTCTTTAGGCTCATCATTTTGTCAAGACCTTTCTCTAATGTTGAAGGAAATTGTAGCAACCGAAGTGTATGACCGGTGGGAGCAGTATCAAAAACTATCACCGAATAATCCATAGTTTGCACTAACCTAACGCCAAAAATTATGAAATAATAAAATATTAATCTCAGACCAAAATTTTCAAATCCAATTACCAATAATAATTCAAAGATATATGTTACAGATTTTCACAATAGATGTACATAATTAAAACAGGCGCTCACTTTAGCATCTCAGCAAAACTCATAGCTTCATCAATTCCAGGAATAGAATTTGCTAAATCGGATAGGAAACCATCCATTCCATCTGAACTACCGGTATCTTCATTCTCCACAGTGGGGTCCACCTCCTGCAAAACGGAATGGAAGTTTGGTCCAATCGTGTTTTTCTCTCTAATTATCATATTTAAGGGGTTTTAACGTTGGTTAATACTTAATAGTCAAACCTCATCCTATACAAAGAACTAATATCAATCAAGAAACATAATCGTAGCATACAAAATAAATAATCTATTAACTAATGCATGACTCTTCACTCGACAAACACAACCAATAAGCTACATTTGCATCAAATCATCAATTAGTGTAAACAAACTCGAATGATTGACGGTCTAACAGAAATCGCCAAAACAAGTTCACCTGACCTTGTGTAGGCCAAAGGTCATCATAGGTTCACAGCATATGCAACCACAAAAATATAAACCAAATTCTGGAGCATTTATGAATATACAGAACTGAAAAGCTATAATTGTATCGTTATTAATGCAAACAACCATGTTCACAATAGACCATAAACGTATCAAGAAACAATCTCGATTCTTTTTATAATCTTAATTCTTTTTAATAACCGTCTTAAGTTCAGTAAACAACTAAACTCTAAAATCCTATATCCCAAGAACTAATATCAAACAACTAAACTCTAAACCATAATCATAGCATACCCAATGAAGAATTTCTTAACTAATGCATAGCGCTTTACTAATAAACACAACCAACAAGCTACATTTTTAACAATCAGTGTAAAAAACTCGAATGATTAATCTCTTGATCCTAAATGCCACCAAATTCACATAAACCCCAACTACCAAAACCAATCAACAAACATAAATTAACCAACAAAGATTCATCAAAGAACATATTTTTCAAGTAAACAACCAAAATTCACCAAATTGATGAATCAAGAACTGATCTTTAAAGAAATGTAGTATGAAAAGTATCAAGAAACAACCTTTATTAATATTATTATTATTTTCTATAATTAACTTAAGCTCATAAGACCTTAAATCCCACCCAATTCACATAAACCCCAATTACCAAAACCAATCAAGAAAAAAAATAATAAGAAATATTAAATTTAACTAACAGATCCATCAAAGAACATGATTGAATCTTTATTCACATAAAACCCCAAACACCAAAATCAATAAACAAACATAAAATTAACCAACAAATATTCATCAAATAACCAAAACTCAACATATTAATGAATCAAGAACTTAACTTTAAAGAAGTTTCAAGAACTTAACTTTAAAGAAGTTAAGCATTAAAAGACTAACCATAGCATACAAATTAGTGAACCCATTAACAAGATTAGGGGATATAGTGAATCTTTGTTGAAACAACCTTTATTTATTTATTTATTTATTTTCTTTTTATAATTAACTTTAGCTTAATAAAACCTAAATCCCACCCAATTCACATAAACCCCAAATACCAAAATAAATCAACAACATAATATTAACCAACAAAGATTCATCACATAACCAAAATTCAACAAATTAATGAATCAAGAACTAAACTTTATACAACTTAAGTATGTAAAGACTAACCATAGCATACAAATTAGTGAACCCATTAACAAGATTAGGAGATTTAGTAAATCTTTATTCACATAAAACCCCAAACACCAAAACCAATCAACAAACATAAAAATTAACCAACAATTATTCATCAAATAACCAAAATTCAACAACTTTATAGAACTTAAGTATGTAAAGACTAACCATAGCATACAAATTAGTGAACCCATTAACAAGGGTAGGAGATTTAGTGAATCTTTGTTGAAAAGCATCACTAAGATTGTGAGCAGGGTCAGTAGAGATGATGAGAACAGAGGATCTAACAGAAGCCAAAAGAATAGAGAGAATGGAGCTGCAAGTAGTCTTGCCTACACCTCCTTTGCCTCCAACAAATACCCACTTCAATGATTCTTGTTCCAGTACGTTTTTAATGGTTCCTTCTGGTACATCATCTTGTTGTTCAGCCATTGTTTGTGTGTTTAAGTGTTTGTATGAGTTTTGAGTGATCTAATCTTTACAACAAACCCCTGAAACTGGAACAGAGAGAGATTTGTGAAGAGGTGGATTGGGATTTTGATGTTTGGTGAACAAAATGGGTATGGGTTCTATACAGGGCCGGCCCATTATTGTATAAGGGTGAAGTTAGGGCCGTTTTTTTTTTTTTTTTTTTTTGAATGGGAAGTAACGACGTACCAACCACTATGACACCGGGCGTTGTGGCTAAGGTCGACTACTCGACTGCCGCCAGCCCTTTGGCTCTCCCAGATGCACGAAAACCCAACCTCAACCCGCCCGAAGGCACGACACTGGAATAATCGGTAAAACCTTGCATCCCATCTGAGTTGAACCGGCGCCACCCGTATTCGCTCTTCACCTGGATGCCGCAGAAAATAATGAGGAGAGTGAGAATCAAAACTGGGTCACAAGAAACACTAAGTCTTTTCCCAACCACTCTACCACTACCTTATTGGCTCTATTTTTTTAGAGTTAATTAACAGTTTCTTGGTCTAGTTTTGCTCCTAAAGGGTGATTGATTTATTATTGAGTTAATTATTGTTTGAGTCCTTGGGATGGTGGAAGGGATGTTAAGTCTCTACTTTATTTTTTTTTTTTCTAATTTTAAGTTGAATCCCTAACGTTTCTAATTGCTATCAATCGTGTTCCCCACACTAACGTTGAGTTTAAATCTGTTGAAATTTTATGAAAAGACTCTTTTGCCCCTATATTCCATTTCAGGTTGCATCCCCGTACGATACGATATTTTTACACACTTTTTACCTTTAAATACTGTATCGTACCCAACACTTTCGGTACCACTACCTATGTTTGATGATTTTCGTGATTTGTACTTTTGGTACTGATACGGTACCAAACTCATCCCTAATCCAAATTCATGTGAAACCAAAGTTTTATTTGGTTAATGTTTTGGGCTATATACAATATACATGTATCTATTACGTGATTAAAAAAGAATATAATCCTTGTTCTAAAGGTCAGGTACACGACTAAAAAAAGTTGAAAACAAGATTTTTTCTTATTTTTTTTTTATCCTTGAATCATAACCCTTTAGAGATAAATTTGAATATCAATCTAAATTTTTAAACAATATCGTATCTTAAAATTAAAATATTAAATACACTTATTTATACACTTATTTAAAAGGAAATAATTAAGTATCAAAAAAGTTTCCTTTAAAAAAATATAGAGTAAAATATAAATTTAATTATATATAAAGCATTACCCAAAGCTGGTTGCCTGAAAATAAGTGCGAGAAGTTTATTGTTGACATATGACATTTTTAGAATACTGAGAAGGATTTCCTCTTTCAAAATTGGGTTTATACATTTTGCTTGATATTAGAAGCAATAGGTAGTTAACTTATAAAATAACTATGTTGGAAGTGAAGAGTTGGTAAAATGGGCTAAAAGGAAAAATTAATTTCACTTTAAGAGGGTGTTTGGGATTGAGTTTCAAAACAACTTATTGACTTATTGACTTTTCCAAAAAGCCAATAAGTCAATAAGCTGTTTGTGTAACCTAAAAGCACTTTCTGTTTTGACTTTTGACTTTTAGCTTTTAAGAGTGGAAAAATTGTTTTTGAAAAGTTAGAAATCACTCCTTAAAAAAGAGAGAAAAAAATTTGATAACAACATATTAAACTTTAAATAATAATACGTTTCATCTAATCTAAATATAAACATTTATTAAACAAGTTGTGTTCGGGTTGACTTTTAATAAAACGGCTTATGTTAGTCTACCTAAAATCTATATTTGTACGTGTCGTGATTCTTGTTATGTTAGGAACTATCACTCCACGTTTCGTATTTATTAACTGTCTCAGATCTGATCTGTTTTTGCTGAAAATTGATTTGGTTTTGTAAATATGAATCCACAATCAAATCTCAGATCAAATCATCAAGCACACATCAAAATCAAAGAAAACCATGTTTTAAGCTATAAACGGGTCAAAATTGGTTTTCTAAAACAATTGCCTTAAAACTTTCTGATCGGATGCAACTTGGTGATTTACGAAGATAATAAGCTAGAGAGAGCACACACACAAAAATACACACAAAGGGCTGCAACTTGTATTGAATGACAAAAGTTTTTCAAGAGTTACAAAATAAGCTAAGGTATGGGGTATTTATGGTCCTAGTCTCATACGCCGTGATCCTTTAACACGTATGGTCGCATATGTGTCATCATGACACGCGTATGAGACAGACAAATGACTAAAATACCCCTAGACCTCTAAAATACAGCTCGATAACATCTAAAACGCTATACAATCATGCCTACAACTATTATCGACCTACCACTAGCTAGGGACATACACGAAGTGCACTAACAAGATTGATAAATGAATGATATGAATTCGAATGTTATACACGGCTTTGGAAAGAAAACAATGGACATAAAACAATTATAGAACAAACGTTAAGGATTGATTCGAATGAACAATCTTGGTGATTTACAATAATATGTTCCCGTTCTATATATACATAACGAAGTGGTGTGTCGGTTATCGGTTGAATAACTGCTGCTGTTTTGAATTGGCGCCAAGTAACCGAACTAAATGTTGGGGCAGTTATGTCTTTTTGTTTGTTTGCAGCCTTGAGGCGCGCTTCTTGTTCTTCTGTACATATGTATTTGTATGCTGCACATATGTTCGAGTATTGATCTTCCATTGCAGTCCACCATTCGATTTGTAATCGACAATATCATCCTATAAATTTATTACAAGTACATTCCTAATATGTACAATCATTACATAAGTCTACAAATATATTTACACAGTATGCTCAGCATGACCCTAGCTAATTGAGATGCATGCCAACAATGAGAAACTGGTGTTCAGACATATGATGAGCTACAAGAGTTCAAGATGGTCCTGCAGAAGATAAATCGTGCTCGAAAATGCAGCAGTATGACCATTTCCAGGAACATTTGTTAATATTCATAAGAGTTAGGCTTTTGACAGTGGCTTCTATTTCTGATGTTGTATTTTGTGGAACAGCTAAATACTGTTTATAATTTTATTTTGTAATTATAAACACAAGTTGCTGCGCATGAACACCAACTTATTGAGATGAATGCCAACAGTGAGAAACTAGGCTGCAAGAGTTCAAAATGGTGCTTCAGAAGATAAATTTTCCTTTGTTGAGCTTGAAAAATGCAACACTATGGCCACTCAAACGAGTTGTGGGAAAACAAGGGGTTGGAATCATGATATAAAAATAATTGCATGACACTGTCGTTTTGATTAGTTTTATGTAAATATTCATGAACTGGTTACTAATTTTACAGACCGATGGTTGATAAACAAAATAAAAGTCAACTTTAGCAAACTACAGCAGTAATACTTCACAGACCCATGGTTGAAAACAAATCAAGGTATTTTTGTGGTGTATGCTAATGGTTGAATACATACATCAGAGCACCAACTACCTTTTAGCTCAATGCCTCAACCAGCCTGAGACATGTTTCATTTCAAGTTGCAAAATTTTGACACGTGTGTATTAATTCACTGATGGTTTTAACAGAGGTGACATCATCCAAATCCCCGATGACCGTTGCTATGGCAACCCTCGGACTGCCCTTGATCACACCTGTCTCCAAGACCACCGATTGTTCTGATCCAATGTCAAGGGTTTTATCCTCAGATTTTGTTTCTGATTTTGCCAACTAACATCAAACTGCTGCTTTAGTGGGAGACCCATGTTGACAAGAAGTCAAAAGTATCCTACATTGCAATTAAACACGCAATTACATCCGAGTATTAAAGCTCAAGATTCATTTAAAGGCGCATATGACTTTCTCATGTGATCCTACAGCAATTAATTTTACAAACAAATAATATTAAGGGTATGTTTGGTAAGAAGCTTTTAGGAGCTTTTAGCTTCAAACTTTTAAGAAAAAGCTCTTATTTAATAAAAAACCTTGTTTGGTTGAAGGAGCTTGAAGCTTTTAGGTTAGAAGAAAAAGCTCCATATTGAAACGCTACTAGTACTACCGTTTAAGAAAAGGCTTCTACTAGCTACAAACTTTTAAAAGTAAAATGACATAAATACCCATTCTACCATTAAAAGAATAAAAAAAACACGTATACAAGCTTTTAGTTATGCCATTTTGGTCATTTTATACATTTTATTAAAAGCTTCAGTTACTCTGTCAAACACCAAAATATACTTAAAAAACCAGCTTCTAGCCACCCGCTAGTATTGCCAAACATACCCTAAAACGACTCAATATAGATATTTATCATTTGTATTTTATCAAGATGAGCAGTCTAGTTTGTAGGCTATAACTGTTAACTAAGTTTCACAATTTATAAAACATTGATAGATATAAGTATTTCACATTTCACCACATCTATCTATATAATAATTGAGGTTAACTTGGGTCGAATGAAGCCCTTAAAGAGAGCCTGAAGGATCCAGATTTATAAGTGGTGCCCCACCCGGATCCAAACTCTGACCCTATCAAATCTTAACCCGATGTATATATTGATTTCCCTCTTATGTGTTTAACCCTAATCACCATATCTTACCTACCAATCTCAACTCTTTCCTTTTAGCCGCTTTTCGATTAGGAGTTCTACACACATATCACATAACAAAGGTATTGTTACTATAATCTATTCTCTTTCCTTTATATGTTTTTCCGATTGGAAAATTTTCATATTCATTTATGTTTTCTGATTGTCACCCGCCTCTCCCCTCTTCCATCTCTCCCACAACGATTTGAAGATCCAAATCATCTAAACCAAAACTGAATTCCGCTTAATCAAATAATCTGAAGGTTCATCATTGTCGCATTTGTTCTTCTGTATTATGGCTTCTTCATATTACCATTTGTCGCAGCTATCAGCGACTGATTTGATAGCCATAATCGATTAACTGCATCTTACAATTTTCTATAATTGCTTGTAAACTTACATATTACAGGTAACGATCCTTTCTCATGGTAATTTTATATTCTTTGTTTTTTTAATCTTGAATTTCTGTTCATGATTTGAATCGGTAATCGAAATTTCAAATCAAGAGTTTTTTGATTGTCGATTGTTATCAAATAACATTACCGTTTCGATAACTTGAATCTTTGATATATGAATAGAAGAGGATTTAGGGTTGCGGCGGCTAGGGTTCAGGCCCCCTTGGTACCAACCACAAGAAGAATTGGGGGCTTGTGGCGGCAGACGACGCTGAGGATGTGTTTGTAGAAAGCCGAAGCGATTAAAGCGGTAGTTCACGGTAATGTTTTGATTTTTGTTAACATTTATCATGATTCAAATTAAATTTACAAATAACGTTTCGGTGTTGGCTATAGCTATCTGAATTGATCTCTCTGCAACGCTACACATAGGCATTGTCGAGTGTGCAAAGAGCTAAACTTAGGGAACAATCTAGACGTAAACCACAAGATAGGATGAACTGCTTGATAGATGTAAGCTAACTAAACTTCCTTAATTACTATAATATTGACTAATATGATATGCTAATCAAAATTACAAAAAAAGATATAGAACACTAACGTGTGCATACTTTTTTGTTTAGGCACTAAAGATAGGTAACTATGTTGGTGATCCTTTGATCAATTCAACCGACATCACAATCAACATTGCGTGCAACTCAAGTTGAGGGCCAAGTTTTGGAACAACCAAAATTGAGGTTAGGAAATGGCGGAGACCTTTTCCCCGTGACGGTCATTGGAACTTCAACAAGGTAAATAAATTGTTTAAGTTTAGTTATTTCCCTTACTATGATTATACTACTATGATTATACTAAATCATTTTGATCACCCACATAATGATATCGTGGATTAAAGGAGGGGTAGGGAGGGCCGAGAGTTTTCGCTGCCATCTACGGTGTGTTTCATCATGACTTCGGATGCTTTTTCACCCTTTGGAGATTGTGGGCCGGTCTCTAGGAGTAAGCGGATTGGGTGTGATTGAGACGAAGCAAAAGATTCATGGGGAAGAAGCAGGGACGGAACTACGGGAGGGTCAGGAGGGTCCATTGACCCTCCGGCCAGCCAACTTTCCTCTATTGAGGTATTTATCGCCGCTTTCTGTTTTCAAGATTTGACCCTCACTCTGTTGGCGGCTGGAGTAGTTAAAGTAATAGGTAAATAAAACATTTGTTTAAGTTTTCCTACTAATGGTTGTGTGAGCCGGCGAGCAGGAGAAGTGACTGTAAATGAAAGTTGGAAAGGTGAAGAAGACGATAAGAAAGAGAAAAGAATATAGATGTTAGTCCCACTTGAATAATAATAATAAAAGATTTTCTAATATTTTAATATTTCTTTTTGTATTTTTTTAATACATAACTGTCCATAGGGGTTTTTTATTGACATTTTGGTAAATTTTTTTTACTTTATTACATCCGATTTACCTTAAATTTTCTATTATTTGCTTATAACTTATTAAATCAATACTGTATTTAATTAAGAGTTTAGTCGTGAATTACATATATTTACTTTTTTTTATACATACAAATATATAAACATTAGTTAGTAAGAGTTATACTTATTATGCGTGTCCATTGACCCCTCAGTTAAAAAGTTCTGGTTCCGTCACTGGGAAGAAGCTTTGGATAGGATGTGCAACCCTCTTTTTTGAGGTGTCAATCGATTATACTCGTAAGATTATAATTGTTACTCGAATCAATCTCTTTGTTTTCGGTGCTAGACAACCATGGATTCACATGGAGATGTGTAAAGAGAGAGCTTCCGGTTCCAAGAGGTTAGTAACATTTTCTGGGAATCGTGATTATTTGTTCATGAATGTTTATGGCGGGTTTGAGTTTGTTTGAATCGGATTGACGAAGTCCTTGATGATCCTATGCGAACAAGACGCGCCCGAAGGCTGGAAACTATCGGCCATATATTGGTATCACGTTGAATCCAAGGTATGTTCATGTATTCAAGTGTACTTTGGTTGTCTAGGGATGGGTTCTGTGTTCGTCAGATCTATGGGATTTATTCAATTTAAATGAGTTTCGGGTTTGATTATTGTGGTTTGTTTGAGAGCCGAATGCAAACATGATTCTTGTCGTCGCATGTATTGATTTGGAGGTCCGTAACCATTACTGGTATTAGACCAAACTCCAATCTTAGCCAATGTATTAGGCTACATATTGGTTAATCGTCATGTTTTCGATTGATAATATTCGAGATTTGGCCGATTATGTTTGTTTTGGATGGTGTATATGGTCGTGAGATGGGATTGATTGTATGTGGATGTTGGTTATTATGTTTGAGCCGAGGGTATGTATATGTGTTCATCCATTGTTCGTCACTGTTCTTGAGGATTCAAGTTTTGGTCCTTCATAATTGAAAAAGGATGTTAGTGGAGTCTGATCAAGATTGGATAGGATATGTTAGTGGGTATCTGTTTTTCGGTTTTGGAATGGACCCAAATCCGTTTAACATTCAAACCATGGTTTTAATTCACTTTATTTGTTTCCATAAATTCTGCCAAGTTTTTAGGAAACCCATTTAAAGGTTTGAATAATTTGAATGCTACCATATTTGAGATAGATTGGTGATCAAGTTTGGTTTGCAATAAATATGGATTATGTATATGGGTGTTGTTCACGTCCAGATACATTTGCCATAGATGTGGAATAATGTGCTGGCATGCATTAATAATAGGAGAGTTTGGTGGAATTGATATAATTTTGGCAGTCTAATATGGTGCCAAGATTATTAATTTGTTTCCTATACTGGATTGGAAGAGATAACAGAAGTGGGCCGCTTATTTTCTTTATTACCGAGACATGGGCCTCACTCAGTTGGGCCTCATTAATTTTTTTTACGGATCTTATTTTGAATATTAGATGGAATCAAGTATCTGGTCGTAACCATACTGAAATAAGCATTGTTGGTCAGGATTCTGTTTAAACTTATAAGTTTCCTCGGTCTTGGTTCAGTACCAGATTAGACCGGCATGACCAAAACAGATTGATCTAAAGCGAAAAAAAAAACCAGACGTCATCTACAACAGAATGAAAAGAGATTAAAACTTACTTTATTTTGTCAGTTTACAAAACCATGCTTTCTCCATCCTTGAATATGTAGTCTTCATCCGGGTTCAGAAAATCACAAAAATTTTTGATATGTCCATTGAACAAGTTAGCAAAGTTAAACCTGCAAATTAAGTAAAAGGTTGACTTTTTAAGATTAAAAGAAAACAGTTTTTTTTTTTTTTTTTTTTTTTTTTGTGTGTGTAATTGTCATTAGCATAGCAAACTAATGTCACCAAAAAAAAAGAAAGAAAGAAAGAAGCAAACCATGGATTCCAGAAATTCTTTCTTGTTCCTGATTGTAGTTTGTATGTACTGATATATATTACCTGCATAAACACAAAAAATTTCAGAATTACAGACCATATAAACAAAGAGTTAAGGATGTGAATATTCCAGCAAAACACTTATAAACTATGTAATGAGCTCTTACATACAAGTTCCATTTCTGGTCTCACTCTCAAGTCTGAATCATGTAGTATTCCAACAAACGTTCTTTCTGCAGTTGATAAACACAATAAACGTCAATTATAGCAAACTTCTGCAATGATATTTTTAGCTAAATGGTTGAAGAAAATATCAGGGTATTTTCATGTATGTGTATACTGATAGTTGCAGCAAAGACTTTTAGCTCAACACCTCAGACTATGGTTCAAGTTCAAGGAATGAAGTTTGACTTTATGAGCAAAATGACAGCCAGTGTTGACTTTTTAACCAATCAGACAGACTACGGTTCAAGTTCGACCGGATTATATATCTTGAAATATGAAATGAATGCTGGATAACAATGGGGTGAAATTTCTCGTAAGGTCCTAAGTAACTTATGGACCAGGTAAGTGTTAAAATAAAGTCAGCAGCATGTGTGATGAGTTTGACTTTTTAGGTGCAATTTTGAAGTTATAATTTACAAGGACCACTGAATGATCTATGTTAATGATTATAACTTTGTTATCTTTATTTATGTATTTGTTCATACCATATAACATAGATAAACGTTACATTCTCTCATTTGACCCGTTATAGACCCCTTTTCCCAAGTTATTCCTTTCTACATGATTTTTTTTATTTGCTCAATAAAGACTTCTAACCATAATCCTAGTTGTATATACATATTCCACCATGCATATTTATATTCACTATAAAGTTTAGAACACAGCAAAAGCAAAAATCTCCAAATTATACCAATTCACACTTAAGTCATGACATCAAACACATTGAGGCTTCATAAGGGTGGTTCACACCAACGCAGTAACGCTCAAAACCAACTTTCTTGTTATTCTAATCAATTCATCCTTCTTTAATAATACGTTGAGATGTTACAACTTACAACATATTATTTGATTACCTAACTTTAGGCACGCGTAATAGCAAACTGAACCAACCGGACATGAATTACACACCTAGATTCAACAATAATTGGTCCTTCAATTAACACATTAACACAACTAAAAAATAATCAGAAGAATGAATATATAACTCAATAAAAACTAAAGTGCTGAATACAAATTTATTGCATCAAAGTTAAACATAAGAAACCAAACCTGTGAACCAATAGGAATCAAGAGAATTCCTACTATTTGTAACAGCCCGAATTCCTCTTTTGACTGCCTCGGCTACGGAGCGAACAGACCCAGTTTCTCTTCTGCAACCCACAGTTAAACGTAGCTACAGCCCAATTGAGTCCAACCTTTTTTATCTATTGATCAAGCCCATCATGTATTTAGCTCTCTGGCTTCTAAGTTGAGTTCAGCTACTATTCTTTCATTTAATATTTTATTTCCTGCATTGCAATCAAATTAACATTTACATTTTTGAGTATTTAAAAACTCTCAGCACTCATTTAATTGCATTCATCACTTTCTTTCCAACATCATTATTAAAAACGCAAAAGGTCAATCAATAAAAAAACCTTCCTATATTTATCTATTTATTTTTATGAAAAATTGAACTTTTATCAACACATAACCGCAAAAAATTACATCAAGATAGCGGGCATACGGGAGCCTCTTCCTTCACACCTTTTTCTCAGTTTTGGGCATCTACTGATGGACAAACTCAAAAGTGAAGGAGACATAACTAAAAGGAGACAAAAGGTTATTTAACAAAAAAAGTACCTGATTAAATATGGATGTAAGGGATATGAGAAAAGAGGGGATAGTAGTGGGAGCCTCTTCGTTCAAATCTTTTTCTCAGTATTGGGCATTGATAGATCTCTAAACTCAGAAGTGAAGGTAACAATTGTTTTGGCAGATGTTTCATCTTTGGGCATCTACAAATTCCGAGTATTTGGAGGGATGTGAGGTGTTGGAGTCCCGTTGAAAGTGATTCCAGTTTTTCAAATCATAGATTTTGAGTTTGGTAAGAGAAGAAGGGAATAGGTGGGACAATTGTCTTAAATTCTTCACATCAGCTTCCTCATGTAACTCTAGGTCGACCAGGGAAGATGGGAAACTCTGAGGGCCCCACTCTGACATTGGCTTCTTCAACCTCCCTATTTGCAAACGTTTTAACTGGGTGAGATTCCTCATCTGGGCAGAAAATGACTCCATTCTTTCACATTTTACTATTTTCAGATTGGTGAGAACAGGCAGTGGGATGTCAGGAAATGACTCAAGACTTGGACACTTGTATAGATACAACTCGGTAACGTAAATGAAGTTACCCAATTGCATCATTGATTTCAAATTGGTCCACTCATCTATATATATGCTTTCAAGCACTCCCGTGCTGATGTTGTTGATCTTTTCCATCAGTTTACTACAATAAACTATTTCAAGTGACTTAAGCTTCTGCCCTCCTCCTGTTGCTGGCTGTTGAGAAGGATACATGTGTAAGTGAACCACAATATTTTATATGTAAACTTTCAATGCTATTGGGACAACAACAACGCTCCATTTTGTTACAATGATATACATTCAACGTCCTAAGAGATGACAAGAGGTTGCTCCCAAACTTATCCTCCTCTTCTTTCTCTCCTAAACTCACCAAGTTTGAACAATAACCTACTTTCAGTTCCTTTATATTCACAAGAACCTTACTCGCTTCTTCTTCCGATTCCCACAAGTATCTTATTTCATCACAGTTCCAAATGCTTACTTCTTCAACTGCCCCAATATGCTCCATGACACCACTCCACACCTCATCTGTAAGCCCTGAAATATACCCTATATCCAACATAGTGATTGATGGAGCAGCCTGAACTAGACTTCTTAATACAACATGGTCACAAAAGCTAATTTCTAAAAGCCTTAGCAAAGGTAGCGCTTCAGCTGAGACCTCAACCAATTGGGGACACCTCTTTATATAAAGCTCACGAAAGGCATGGGAAAACTGCATCTTTGGTTGACCATATCTTCCATCCCAACATATTTTCAAACCGTAAAATTTCAAGTTCAGGTAGTTTTTGAGCTGAGAATTCAATCAATTCGGGACAACTTGTTATATGAAGTTCTCTAAGGGATGGAAGCACTGAAACCTCACTATTGGTTGTTTTAGGTGAGAATTTAATTAATTCAGGACACTTTTCTATATGAAGTTCTCGAAGGTATGGAAGCACTAGAACCCCGTTGTTGGTTGACCATCCCTTCCAACCACACATATTTTTAAACCGTAGAATCTTAACCGAAAGTAATGGTTTAAGTGAGACTTCAATCAGTCGGGGACAATCTTCTATTTGAAGCTCCCGAAGGCATGGAAACACTGCATCATAAACCTCGTTATTGGTTGACCATAACCTCCCACCTCTGCATATTTCCAAACCTTAGGGTTTCAAGTGAAGAGAAGGCAGCAACAGTTAACTGGTTGGTCCCAGTGAATTCAGAACCTATGAACTTAACCTCATCCATGTCACTTATAAACAACTCCTTAAGTGAAGGTAGTTGCCCAAGTGGTGGTAGAGATTTACAGTTTTTACAGTTTCTTTATGGACACATGAACCAGCTGATGAAAAGAGGGATGCCCAACCCATTCCGAAAACTCTATTCCCGGATATGAAGCAATCGAAAGCTCTTTCAACCATTCACTATGTGGCTCTAACTCTTTGAGAACCTCCTTTTCAAGTGTTCCATGTTGAGAACCATCGCCCCAATTCAGCTCTAACTTAGTAAGCCTTTTAAGAGATAATTTTACCTCATGAATATCCATTGCACTCTGCACTTTGCACAGCCCTACAATGGAAAGTTTCCCATGGAGATTATTTAATCCTTTAAGCTCAGTTATAGCAAAGCCATCGTCTCTTCCAACTACCATATTGGTGAGAATTTGTAGGCTTTTCAGCTCACCAATCCCCATGGGAACCTTCTTAAGAGACCAAGTACCCCTGATGTCAAAATGTCGCAACTTTTTGAGCTTTGAGAAGCTTTTAGGCAACTTAGTCAACCAAGTACAGCCATAAAGGATTAGCGTCTGCAGATTGAAAAGATTACCAATATTCTCTGGTAACTTTTCGATGCCAGTTTGAGATAAGTTAAGATACCTCAAGTGCTTCAAACTACCAATGAAATCTGGTACCTCACTTATGCGAGATCCGGTCAAAGAAAGGACCCTTAATAGTGGTAACTGAGGAAGTAAGTCAACTAAAATCTTACTGGAAAAGTAAAACTGGTTCTGATTTTGATCTACAGATACTGTCATCAATGTTCTCAGACTACTAGCCCTTTTAAATGGCTCAAACTTCTGGTAACCTTCATATTTTTCATGAACAAAAGACATATGACGGTACCTTGTCAAAGCTTCATTACCCGGCTTGGTATGATTCTCAAACCTTAAAAAGAATTCCTCAGCAACAAAAGTTGCCAAGTCATTCATCAGGTCATGCATCACGTATAACGATTCATCATTAGGTGCATGCTGAAAAAAGGTTCTTGATAACAATGCTTCAAAAATCTTCGTGGCCAAAGTCTTCTCGTGACTTGGTTGCAGTTGATTGGTTTAGAAACCCTTCCGCCATCCACAATAAGACTAACTCCTCTTTGTTAAACAAGAAGTCCTTAGGGAACAAGGAGCAATATGCAAACAACCTCTTCAAATTTGCAGAAAGATCATGGTAGCTTAACATAAGGGCTGGAAAAATCACCTTCCAATCCGCAGAAAGATCACCAACATACTTTGAATCCCATACTTCACTTTCTAGCACATCATTCCATTTTTCTGGTGCTTTTTTCCTCAGCAGCCTTCCAACTGCTTTTAAAGCCAAAGCAAAGTACCACACTTTTTCACAATAGATTCACCCTTTTCTTTAAGGGTTGGGTATGAATCAAAGCTATCCACACCCAATGCATGAAAAGCAAATAAAGACAAAGCATCTTCTGATGACAAAACTATCCAGTATGTCTAGATGATCAAAACCCAAACATGTTGAGCATTCCTTCTTACGAGTTGTTATGATTACCCTACTTCCGGGAGACCCTGAATGAAATGGGCGCACAAGCTTTTCCCAATCATCATAGTTCTCAGTCCACACGTCATCAAGTACTAGTAGAAATCGCTTGTCTTTAAATTGTTCGGTTAGAGCCTTTTAAAGCTGATTTTAATCTTTAATTTCCGTGCTTTCTCTCTTGTGAAGCTGATTTGAATCTTTAACTTCCGTGTTTTCTCCCTTGTGAAGCTGATTTGAATCTTTAACTTCCGTGCTTTCTCCCCTTTGAAGTTGATTTACATCTTCAAATTCCTTCTTTTCTCCGGACACAGCTTGAAATATAGTTTTGCTAATCTTGAATATATCAAAATCATCAGAAACACAAATCCATACTAGGAGTTCAAAGTGATCCTTCACCTGCGTATCGTTATACAAAAGTCTAGCCATAGTGGTCTTTACCAACCCCTCCCATTCCAATAATGGGTATTATGCTAAACTTTTCCTTAGATGATTCGCCAGCTAACAACTGGTCAAGCAGTTTCTTTTTTTCACCTTGTCGTCCAAAAACACCAGATTCTAGCAAAGAGGTTTCGTTTCCTCTATTAGGATCTTTCTGTTTTTCACTTTTCACAGTCAAAACCTAGATCAGCTTTTGCTCTGTATAGACGCTGTAACTCGGTGGTAATACGATCTATCTTAGGACTCAGCCTATGACTTAGTGAAAACTTTGTACAGCAAGCTGGGACGATGAAGTTTCTTACCTTGCTTGTGCTTGCTCCTGATTCTTGGGTCAGCTAATGACTCATGGCTTCGGTGGCCACTGTTGGGAATCATGGTATCGTATACACAGCGGAAGCGGTTTATATTTATTAGATAAATCGATTATATACATTATATAATATTAGCCGATTTATATGTATAAATATATATTTAATTTTATTAATCCGATTAATTAAATATTCCCAGTCAGGATCTCAGTTAAACGCGTATAAACAAATAAATAATAAAACAACCATAGGGGGTTTAGTAATCAACCTTTGATGACTACACTGGAATTGTAACACGCGGGTTACAACGAATCCTCGCTAGTAGGAAGTTCACACCGTGCACGAACCAACCGGAAGCAACACTTGCAAGAACGAATGTGGTGGTTTGTGGTGGTTGATAGCCGGACCAAAAGAAAGAAGGCGGCGGCCGCAGGTTTCTTAGAGAGGAGGCAAGGGATTAGTGTTTTGATAAAAGGTGTGATTAGGGTTTACTTCTTAACCCTCCTTTTATAAGGACAACAACTTACATTAAGCCCCTTGCTAAATATCTTAATACTCCTTAATATTAATCTTATTAATATTAAGTCCCTCAAGACTAAAAACAATTATTATTTCATAAATAATAATTCACCCAACGCGTGAACTTATCTGATTCGTGTACCAACGTGTAACTCTTCGGATCGTACGGGTCGGGTTACGTTGATCTCGACTTTTAATTACATCGGACATACCATATGTCCAACAATCTCCCACTTGGACGATTTTAATTAAATGAGTCAACGTGCGCAGAGTTGGACGCCTAGCTGCATCGCATTGCACCCAAACCAGTATGACACTTTACAGTCGTAAACTAGTTCTTTGAGTTCAAGTAACGCTTTACTTAACCATAATACTATAGCC
>JAUTDX010004384.1:0-34249 GCA_030844895.1 Ambrosia x helenae
ATCAAACTCGACCATTCAAATTCCGACCACCTCAGCTTTCTGGCATATAGACTTGTGCCACGTGGGTAGCCCTCTTTGTGGGTCATCTGTTGCTGCATTGGGCTGGGCCTTGTGCTAGAAAATAAGCTCATACACCAGATTATAGTCTTTTGTAGAAAAGGATATAGGCCTGGTCATGTAAGACCTTGTTTGTGTTAATTGCAGTAACAGAAGCATCGTCAAATCGAAACCATTGCTGATTCGGATAACAAGCATCTGCAGTGTAATGCCCCTTCGAAGCTTCTCTTCCGTGGTGTGTTACTGATGCAATAAGTGTGTACTTTCGATCCTGCAAATTTGTGATATAATACAACTTGGGCTGTCAGTTGGGTTGTCAATTGTGTCGAGATGGCAGGTTGAATTGTCCAAACTAAACACAACCATATATATATTTGTGTCAAAACATCAACTCTAACCCAGACACACTTAAATCGTGTATCATGTCTAAACGTACCAAACGAGACGACGCAAATAATCAAGTTGTGAACGTGTTAGTTGGGTTGATTGGTTTGTACCAACAGGTCGTAAACATGTTGGTGACTTGACTTGTTCGTTTAAATGGGTTAGACAAGTGGAACTCGAACACAAGCGGTGTAGTTAAACAAGCCAACCCGAACACGGCCCGTTTATTCAACAGTTTTGTGTCATGTTCATGACTTGTCGATATGGCCACCTTTGCATTACCCATTTAATTCAAGGAATAGTTTCAAACAGACCGCTAAGAACTTGCATAATCCAATATCAACCCAGCCAAAACTATTTATGTCAAATATATTCATTCAAAACATTTAAATTTCTTAGTTACCCGATTCATTATATACAAATTATGATATGAACCCCTTTACTTTCACCTTAAACTTCAAACTCTACTCCTAATGCATGTTTAAGGAAAGAATATATGTCATAAATATGAAAATCGGTATCTCGCATATTGATTTTGTTGGGTAAATATATGATAATATACCAAGTTTTAAGGGGGTATAAAACTATCCCTTCACTTATTGGTGACTTGCGCCAAGTATGATAGCAATGAATATAACAAACATTACCTTTGTTGCTGCTGAAACAAGCAAATCACGACTTAGAAGCAATTCAAGTGGGAAGCGTACAGGTTGTGTAATTTTGTACTTCCATTGGTTCCATAGCCAAACCGCTTCAGGTGCAATATATCATTATCTTTGGAAGTGCTTGTAAGTTGACGGATTTTCTAGCTGACACAACTCCAACCTGAAACCCAATTTAGCCATGTTTTTCTTATTTTTGATGCAGTCACATTGGAAAATCATATAATATGCGTGTATATGTGTGCATATATGATATGCGTAGGTGTAAATGTGTGTAGATATGGCATAGTTATCAAGGCACTGGGCACACTCAAAGCATATAGGCCTCAACTGGGCTGGGGCTAGACGCAAGGCGCAAAAAAAGCGAGGGCTTAAGGGAAAAATCGCACTTAATGAAAAAAAAATATGTATTAGAATAATACTCTTCTTACAAAAGGGCTATTATATAACATTTAGTATCATCTAATTAGTACCAAAAGTTCTAACATAGTGAAGATTCAAATGTAATTGACTAATTTCAAAACTTTAAAGTTCTAAACTGGATCAGAAATCTGGATGAAAGTTGCTTCAATTAGTATTGGGGAAGTTTATATCGTGCAGATGATCAATAATTTTGCATTAAATAATAATAAGAAAAGGAAGAAATCTGTATTTAGTGCCCCTAGAGAGCTAAAGAGAGCACCTAGGAAATAGAAGCACAATTAATGGGCCTAGGCGTCAGCCAAAACCAGTCTGAAACAGCCAAAAATTGACTGGACTGGACTGAACTAAAGCAGAGCGGCATCAGCCTGAACAGACTAAAAGCAGGGCATATCCACAAAACGCAGCAAGGCGCAAAAAGCGTCAGAGCCGGCAACCATGAAAACCGTCCTAAACAAGCCAAAAAATGAAAAACCAGTCTGAAAAAGCCAAAAATTGGCTGGACAGAACTAAAGCAGGCAGGCATCAGCCTGAACAGACAGATGCCTAGCTTGTCTCAGGCGTGCGCCCTTTTTTGCGCATTTAACTACCTAGATTTATATGATAATTTATTTTTATTTACTTATTCGTTAATAATTTCTATTTATCTGTAGTATATGATTATAATAGATAGATTCTGATATTAATAGAAATAAATTCTAGCTAAGAGAGTGGGGAAGGTAAGTAATCTTAATTACTTCATAAATAAAACCATGACACAAGAATTCAAGTGCAAAAAAGAAAGTCAAAAACTTTAAATTCCAACAACTTGTTTTCCAATTCTACCCTATCAAATTTCCTATAAATAACACCCCATCTTCACCCATACATCACAAACCCTTCAAAAAACCCTAAACCATCTTTATTTCCATACCACCTTGCAATCTCAATGGCAATCTCCATGACTCGTTTCACGTTCTTCGCTGTTCTTGTCTGCTCTTTCATCGTGATCCTTGGCAACAGATGGCATCAGCACAATGTGCTGGCGACATGCAAGGCCTCATGCAAGAATGTGCAAGGTATGTACAGAAGTCAGGCCCTATGATCCAACCGTCTCCGGTTGTTGTGGTGTGGTCAAGAATGTAGACTTACCTTGTGTCTGCAGCCATATCACAACTGAGGTTGAGGGTGTTATCAGCATGGAGAAAGCAGCTTTCATTGCTCAAGCTTGTGGTAAACCGCTTGCTCGTGGAACCCATTGTGGAAGTATGACCTTTTGCAACTCTTTGTTTATTATACACATGTCACATTGTCACTCATAATCTAATGCAAACTTTTTTTTTTAAATGGTCTTTTGTTGCATATTTTTGTAGAGTGTTTTATATGCTTATTTGTTATGATTAAATTTATGTTGGAATTTAGTTTGGGTGATTTTGGTTTTCAGGCTATGTTGTTCAAGGAAATTAGATGAAGAAGAAGAGTTGAGGTGGTATGGTGGAAGAGATTGATTGTTGCTAACAATGTTTATCAACTTGGTTTCTCTTGTACCGAATAAATAAAGTTATTATAATGTTTGATGTTTTGTTTGATTGTATCACTTGAGCATAATTTGAAGGTTTTAATGATTATGTCATCCTATATCATCAAGTATCTGTTTTTGCCGTTTAAAAGTAAAAAAAAAAAAAAGCCAAATAAATTATTACATTACCACAATACATAAACTAATTATGCATGATGAAAGATATTTAGCCATTTAGGTAATTTGGTTATTTATTTTGGAAACGGAAAAAACAAACTTATTGGACTATAAGTTGCAATTTATCAAGATTTAATGTAATATTTTCGTTAATTTATTATTAGATTATTCATACTTGTATGTTCTAAAAACATATGACAAATACAATTTGACTGGTTATCAAGACTTAATGTAATATTTTCGTTAATTTATTATTAGATTATTCATACTTGTATGTTCTAAAAACATATGACAAATATAATTTGACTGGTTATCAAGATTTAAATGTAGTATTTTCGATAATTTGTTATTGGAACTTAGGATTGTGAAGGATGATTTAGTTAGGGTGAGGGCAATTTGGAGAGGGAATATGCCTAATTTTCATGTTGATGCAGATGGCATTCATAACCATGCTGATATAGGTGCTAAGTCAAAGTCAAGCATTAAAGGGAAGGGTAAAGTCAAAGTAAAAGTCAAAGGACCTAAGGTGAAATCTGATAAAACTAAAGGAGTTGGTGTAAAAAGTAAAGGGGAAAAGGACAAACAAGTTAATGTTGGTGGAAGAGGGCATAAATCTAACCCCAATGAAGTGTGTTGTCCATGGAGCATTCTTGTTACCTAAGAGGGTGTTGCAGAAAGTTGGAGGTGAGGACTCTTGTCACTCAACACAAGTGTCTTCATTGAAACCCAATTTAGCCATGTTTTCTTATTTTTGATGCAGTCACATTGGAAAAATCATATAATATGCGTGTATATGTGTGCATATATGATATGCGTAGGTGTAAGTGTGTGTATATATGGCATAGTTATCAGAGGCACTGGGCACACTCAAAGCACATAGGCCTCACCTGGGCCTAGACGCAAGGCGCAAAAAAAGCAAGGGCTTAAGGAAAAAAATCGCACTTAAATGAAAAAAAAATGTATTAGAATAATACTATTCTTAAAAAAGGGCTATTATATAACATTTAGTATCATCTAATTAGTACAAAAGTTCGAACATAGTGAAGATTCAAATGTAATTGACTAATTTCAAAACTTTAAAGTTCTAAACTGGATCAGAAATCTGGATGAAAGTTGCTTCAATTAGTATTGGGGAAGTTTATATCGTGGAGATGATCAATCATTTTGCATTAAATAATACTCCCTCCGTCCCATTAGAAGTGTCCACATTCCCTTTTTTATTTGTCCCATTTCATGTGTCCACTTTCAAAAATTAATAGCCAATTTCCAAATTTACCCTTAAAACACAACTAAAATAAACAAAGAATATGATGGACCCACCTATGACAAGGGTATTATTGTCATATGCCAAACAAAAAAAGACAATCATTTAATATGCCTAAAACTTTGTGTTTTCAAACCAAGACACTTTGAATGAGACGGAGGGAGTAATAAGAAAAAGAAGAAATCTGTATTTAGTGCCCCTAGAGAGCTAAAGAGAGCACCTAGGAAATAGAAGCACAATTAATGGGCCTAGGCGCATAAAGCGAGGGCTTTAAATAACTATGATATAATAAATATGATATGAATATATTTCATATGTATGTATAGGGGTTCGTGTGTGTGTCGTATACACACACGAACCCCTATACATACATATGAAATACAGTTATACGCACACACACCCCCCCTACATATATACATATCATATATACTATATATAGACCATATATCATAGTTATTGTCTGTGTGTATAATTTGTCTCAGGCAAGGCAGATCCTAAGCTCTACAAAACACAGCAAGGCGAAAAAGCGCTAGAGCCGGCCAAAACTAGTTCAAACAGTCTGAACCAGCCACAACTGTCCTAAGCCAGCCAAAACCAGTCTGAAACAGCCAAAAATTGACTGGACTGAACTAAAGCAGAGCGTCAACAGCCTGAAGTTGAACAGACTAAAAGCAGAGCATATCCTAAGCTCCACAAAACGCAGCAAGGCGCAAAAAGCGCCAGAGCCGGCAACCAGGACAACTGTCCTAAACAAGCCAAAAATGAAAAACCAGTCTGAAAAAAGCCAAAAATTGGCTGGACTGAACTAAAGCAGGCAGGCATCAGCCTGAACAGACAGATGCCTAGCTTGTCTCAGGCGTGTGCCTTTTTTTTGCGCATTTAACTACCTAGATTTATATGATAATTTATTTTTATTTACTTATTCATTAATAATTTCTATTTATCTGTAGTATATGACTATAATAGATAGATTCTGATATTAATAGAAATAAATTCTAGCCAAGAGAATGGGGAAGGTAAGTAATCTTAATTATTTCATAAATAAAAAGCCGTTGCAGCAGATATGGAACTGATTATATAACCCCTAAAAATCAGATAATCATAATCTGAACCCCCTTATCCGAAGACCCCTTAAAAGACAACAGGAATCATACCTTTCCAGATGTTGTTCGATACTCATCAAGTGTCTCGGGCATAGAATAGAGACGAAGGGCGTCCTCGATATTAGCAACGCCATCGTGAGATATATCAAGATGTAGCAAAAAGAACGGTTGAACAGTAGCCGAATCTTTATTCCCTGCCGACCCAAACATATTAGATAATTTACAATGTACGCCCTCAAGTTTTTATAATGACAAATTGACATGTCAGTCCCTAAAGCTTTATTCCCTACCTCTTGCCTTGACAACACTTCTCAGTTGACCTCCAAAAATTGCACGCACTTCTGAGGGAGCAAAGTTTTGAGTTCTTGTTACTGCAGATTTGTTCTTAGGACCAACAGTCTCCCAATCATCATCTTCTACAGATGAAACAAGTGATGATCCATTGCCATTTGCATTTGATGCTTGTCCTTCAAGCTTTAGTAGCTCATCGTGCATCTGATGCATGACGAAACTTAAAAACTCCTGTGCATCTTCTTGCCTAACCGAGTAATGATTTCGTGTGCAAATTCATAACATTATATTGGAATTTTGAAATACTTTGGTAGCAAAGAATATATAAGATTAAAAGTATTTAACGCGCACGGCGTACCTTGGCCTCCCCGAGATGCTATTAGGAACATCAGGAGTAAAGTTCTTCAAGACCACTTCAAACATGGCTGGGCTGAAAGGCCGACCTGTTTTGCATTGTGTCCTTTGAGCTTGCACCAGCAGGCATCTTGAATTCAGAAACAAATTCACCAAAAGCAGCTAATGTCGGATAGCCAGTCTAGATAAAATAATGCAAGACAACCTCTTTAGTCTTTAGCTATGTGCATACAACATTTATATGCTGATAGAAGTGTTCTTACTTCATAGTCCGGTTTGAAACCGTCAGACCTCCCAAACCAATAATCAATTTAGTTTCAGTCACTTTTTTAAAAACTATTGGTCCTTGAATTTATAGATTTTCAAACCAAAACGAACCTTTGGCTTACGGTTTATACTTGAAACCAGTCAGATAAACCACCAACAGGACCATAGAATTTTGGGTTATGTACCTTTTTATAGATCACTTAGGTCTTAAGTTATTTAAGTTGGCCCATACACATGATTGGGCTTTGCTTAACACAATACAAAAAGTCTGTCTTTTAAATTTTAAGTGTTGGAACTTGGATATACTAATCGGATTTTATGTATACTTTTTTTTTAATTACAGAAGACCCAATGATCCCAAACTATGAAACCAAAAGGTTTAATTCGGTTTGGTTTCGCTTACATTTTGATCTAGACCCCCTACGGCCCTATCTGCTATGGAAGGTCTTAAATCATTTAAGTTGGACCATACACAAGATTGGGCTTTGCTTAACAGTACAATACAAAAGGTCAGTCTTTTTAGTTTTAGCTGTTGGAAACTTGGAATTGTTATACTGATTGTATTTTATGTAAAAATCTTTTATTACAGAAGGCCTAGAAAACCCAGAGTCCCAAACTATGAAACCAAACGCTTTAATTTGGTTCAGCTAACAGTTTGACCTAAAAACCGTCCCAACCGTGAATATCCCATATGTCCCTATCTGCTATGGAAAAAAAAAACTTGCAACATATAAATCTACAAAATGTACTTTAATAGCATACCTCGTGAGCAATACGTGTTCTTATACGCTGCATGAGCTGAACTACAGGAGAACAAGACAAAAGGGCTTGTAATGTAGCATTCAGAAAGCACATGTTTCCCGAGTTAATTAACCCACGAGGTAGTAAACATGTCTCTACATCCATTTCATGATTCCATTGATCAAATTATTCAACTTCTCTTCTTTCACACTACTTAAAGCTTCAACTTTAGTGTGCATTGCAGAGTTAATATTATCAACAGGTTTTAGCCCCATGTTACCATTATGATACGGTCCTCCATTTTGTTTTGGATGAATTATAGCTTCAGGCATGAGATTGTTAACCGGATCATTAGGGCTAACTTTACCATTCTTGCAAATGCCAGTCGGGTTGAGATTAGATGAACCCTTGGAAGCGTTGATATTCTTGTGTGATTCACCATTAAAACTACCAAAGATATATCACTTGCTATCTTTAACGAATTAAGATCCAAAGGTTTGCTTTTTGCTGGCTTTTTAGTGTTTTCAGATGGCTTATTAAGCCATGATTTGACTTCATCTTCAGAAAATGACCCGAATAACAACACCTACAAGATTAAGAGTAAATCAACGTCTTTACCAACCATATAGAATGATGAATAACTCGTAGTGTCTCATGTAATACTGATCAATCAACTATATAAAAGAGTATAACAAAAGTATTTTACAGAAACCTAATCAAATCATACCTGTAACTATGGTAAAGAGAAAATAAACCCCAACACAAAAAATCAGAGAAACATACTTAATCATATGCTACAAAAATTAGCGATTATCGGGCTTTTCCAAAATAGCGGTGCAAATAGCGATCCAGCATAGCCGAGCCGCCATTATAGGCGCTATTGACCATAGTTGTTAGTAGCGAATAGTGGTAAATAGCGACAAGCTACCTATATGTTATGTAGCGATAGCGATGAAATAGGGGGCACTATTTTATAAATAGCGATACACTAGAAAAAAAGTTAATATTTTATATATATGTTGTATCAAAATTATCTGGCATATGCGCTATTTTATATGGATATTAAACAAAACCTTAAAATCCAGTTATTTTATAGTTATATTAAGTGCTATTTATATTAAACAAAAAACCCTAATGTCCCGCTACTTTTCACGCAATGAAGGGGCCAAACACAGATAGCAATGGCCCATCTGTTCGCTATGCTATTCAATAGAGTGCTCGCTATGAGCCCTATCAACAACTATGCTATTGACCGCTGTTAACAGCAATGCTATTGAAATTACTGATATCCGATATCTCAAATATCGGCCCTTGAGCTATAACTGCATAAGCATATGCAAAAATCATGACCATAAAATGCCGTGTTTCCGTTCGAATCTTAACCAACATAGGCTTAGGTTCCAAACTAATGATAAATGTATCTCCTAAACAACTGTCCTTATTTCAATCACTAATGAATAATAAGAAGAAGAAGAATAAACACAAAGCTAAAAACATTAATTTCATATCCCAAAACAAATATGATATGTAATAAAGAAACACATCATAACTACCACTTAAATTACCAACCATGACCATAAAAACTGCATATTTCTTGAAACCAATAACAATAAAAATATTGCTCACCTGAGGTTGATGATCAGTCATGATGTGGCCACACGTGTGAAATTCAAACTATTTGTTTATGAAATTATAACTACGAGTGTTATTAAATACGTGGAAAAGATTAAAAAAAAACTGAGTAGGAATTGAGTGAGGAAGAATGCACGGAAGGTGTTCGATGAAATGTCAATGAGAAAAAGGAAAGTGTAATAAGAAAGAGATATTGGATATGATGAAGGTGGCGGAGAGGCGGTGATGAGCCGAAAATCTGACCGGTGATCGACGGTGGGGAATGGAAGCGGCGGCCTTGATTTAGGTCTAGGTTTAGGTTTTTTCTCTTTACTTCCTTCTTAAATCTTTTTTTATTTATTTTATTATTATTATTATTATTATTATTATTATTATTATTATTATTATTATCATTATATAATAATAATAATATAAATATATATAAATATATTTAAGCCCCAACAAATTGAATAGTGTTTGCATTAATAGCATTTGTCTTTTTCTTTTTTTTACAAACACTTATTTACTAATATATACTGGGGGACTATCGGCCTATTATCTTGATTGATACGGTAAGTAAAATTATATCCAAAGTTCTCGCTAATAGGCTAAAGACGGTGGTAGATAAGGTGGTTAATGAAAATCAAACGGGTTTTATTGCGGGAAGGAACATACTTGATGGTCCTTTGATTGTGAGCGAGGTGATAGCGTGGGCCAAGAGAAGTGGTAATCAATTTTTCATGTTCAAGATCGATTTTGCTAAGGCTTACGATAACGTGAATTTGGGCTTTTTGTTAATGGTGATGCGTCAAATGGGGTTCCCCGATATATGAGGTGCTATCGTCGGCTAGATCCTCCATTTTAGTTAACGGTTATCCCACGTTCGAGTTTTCCTGCGAGAAGGGCTTGAGGCAAGGCGATCCTTTATCGTCTTTCCTCTTCATCATTGTTATGGAAGCTCTATCGGGACTAGTTAAAAAGGCTTGTGATGATGGTTTGTTTACGGGTATTAAACTCCCTAACGAAGGCCCGGTTATATCCCATTTGTTATACGCCGATGATGCCATGATAATGGGAGAGTGGTCGAGTTCTAACTTCAAGGTTCTTAAAAGAATTCTTCGGATCTTTCACTTGTGCTCAGGTTTGAAGATCAATATTTCAAAGTCTACTTTATACGGTATTCGGGTGGTCTCGCAAGAAGTTAAACAGAAGGCTGAGGGGTTGGGATGTGGGATGGGAGAGCTCCCTTTTAAGTACTTGGGCATTCAAGTTGGAGCCAACATGGGAAGGATTAACAGTTGGAATCCGATCGTGGAAGTCTTTAAAAAATGGCTTTCGGGCTGGAAATCTAGAGTCCTTTCTATAGGTGGTAGGGTGGTCCTCATTAAATCGGTATTGGAAAGTCTCCCTTCTTATTATTTCGCTTTATTTCAATTGCCAGTGACGGTCAAAAACAAACTTGAAGCCATGATTAAAAGGTTTTTGTGGGGAGGCACCTTGGATGTGAATAAAGTCCATTGGGTGGGTTGGGAGTTAGTTACTAGACCTAAGAAAAATGGAGGGCTCGGGCTCGCTAAGTTAGAAATGTCTAATAACGCTCTTTTACTAAAGTGGATTTGGAGGTATAGAATGGATATTAACGCTATGTGGAGGAAGGTCATAGACGCCATTCATTGGTCTAAGAGAAGATGGAACTCGGTCCCTTGTAATTCGAATAATAGGGGCGTTTGGGGAAAAACGTTAAAAGTGGGATGAAGTTAATACTCAACGGATCGTCTTTTAATAGTTTGATGCAAGCTAAAGTGGGAGACGGGTCTAGTATCAGATTCCGGATAGACCCGTGGGTTAGTCGAACTCCGCTAAAGATCGCTTTTCCCGAGTTGTTTCGTCTGGAGAGAAACAAGTGGTGCACGGTTGCGGATAGGATCAGCTCTGACGGGTTGAGGGGTGCTTTACAGTGGGACTGGTCTGTTTATCCAGCTTCGGATCTGGAAAAGAATCAACTGATAGAATGTTTCAGGCTTGTTACTAATACTCGGCTAACTCAAGACAAAGACGAATGGTCCTGGAATTCCATTTCTCTTGCACTGGTAACGGTTCAAGACTCTAAACGTTGGGTTAACAGCTGCAGCGAAGCGGACGTTGTTTGTTCTTATAGATGGTGTAAATGGGTGCCGGCGAAATGCAATATCTTCATGTGGAGATTGTTTTTGGATAGAATTCCCACTAAACAAGCTTTATTGAGGAGAAACATTTGGGTTGGTAATATTATTTGCAGTTTGTGCGAAGACGGCGAAGAAACGATCGACCATCTTTTTACTCATTGCCTTGTCATTGATGCGGTGTGATCTGGGATTGCTAAGTGGTGACGTCTTCCTCCGATTTATCTTTTTTCTGTCACGGACATCCAATCTGTTGCGGACAATCAGCTCTGTAATGCAGCCAAGAAAGAGCTTCTATACGGTATCTTCATTATCACGTGTTGGGTTCTATGGAAGTCTAGAAACGACAAGGTGTTTAAGGAGGTGAAAGTGATCATCAAGAAGATTATTGCGGATGTTAAATCCTTAAGTTTTCTTTGGTATAATGGAAGGGCAAATAAGAATACAGTAGAGTGGAAGGATTGGTTTCGTTTTTCCTTTGATGTAATGTAAATTTTGTTGGTTTCCCGGCTATCTCCTCCTTGGAGATAGGCCGCTTTTTGGTTTGGTGTTTTAATGAAATTTGCCCTTCAAAAAAAAAATATAGAGAGTAAAGATCTTGTATAAAGTGTTTTTTGGTAAAAACTGTGAGAATCAAAGGATGGTATTTTTTTAATTTTTTTTTTGAATTTTTTTCCCATATTGTTAAACATGTATTATAGTATTGAAATCTAAAAAAACAAAAAATAGATAAATTTTGGTGTAGAGTAATTAGGTGTAGAGTAATTACTCTAGTGTAAACTAATGTATTTACTTTAATAACGTAATTACACTAATTTTTTTTTTTTTTTTAATTTTTTGTATCTATAATCTATAGCTTATAATAAAAGAATTGAACTTTGATGATGTGGCATTCAATGAAGGCCTCAACCCCTTCTTGAATGTGCCACGTGGCATGATGTAGGATTTTTTAATTTTTGAGTTTTTTTAATAAATCTATATATATATATATATATATATATTATAATTATTTTAGGAAAAGATAAGAATTTAAAAACAAAATTAAATTTTCTCTCTAATGTTTCCTCCCATAATTTTTAAACGTTAATATCTTTTATATACGAGATTTTTTAAAGAAAAAAATTACACCAAATTAACGAGCGTTTTATTATCTTTCCAACGAGTACCATAGTGCTATATAAAAAACAGAGAAAAAAAACAACTATTTTTGTGGGGTTTTGATTTCAAATATATTTTACTCTACTAATAAATCACAAACGATAAACATAACTTCATAGGCAGAGATTCCTTTTTTTATATTTGAATATGATAACTTATGGCAGAAATTTGTTTAAAATAAATAATAATAATAATAATATTATTATTATTATTCATTAATCATGTATTGACAAATCATTAAATATGTTGTCATATTAGATATTTTATTATGTTATATTAGATATTTCAACCCCGGGACAGTCCCGGGATAAAAGCTAGTTATTCATATAGAAAGTATGTTTAAGCACATGGGAAAAAATTCTAAAAAAAAAAAAATTTACCCCCTTTGATTCTCACAGTTCTTACCAAAAAAACACTTTCTATTTAATCTTTACTCTATATATATAAAGAGTTTCATAACAAGTCACAAATGGCTTGGTGGTGGAGTGGTATGTGGTGCATTTGTGTGGCTTGAGGTCTTAGGTTCGAATCCTAGTATTTTTGTTTTTTTTATTTTATTTTTACAAACACTTATTTATTAATAAATATATATGATTTCATAAAAAGTCATAATATAGCTTAATGGTGGAGTGGTTTGTAGTGCATTTGTATGGTTTAAGGTCTTATGTTTGAAACATGGGAAGGGCAATGTTTTTTTTTTCAAAGGTCCGTACACTTTTTTAGTAATAGTTATATATGATTTCATAATAAATAACAACATGGTTTAGTGGTGGAGTAGGTTTTGGTGCATTTCTATTGTTTGGGCGATTCTTTTTTTTCCATTCACAATATGTTATTAAGTAATAAATACAAATATACCCGTATTTGTATGAGATGTCGTTTTTAATTATGGTATGAAAATTGGTAGTTACTTTATTGAAAATAGCTTTTTTGTGTTTTGGATAAGACAAAATTGTAAGGCGCGCAAAGCGCGCCTTGAAACACACTAGTTATTATTATTATTATCATCATTATTATTATTTTATATTATCATCCTTATTAGGCCACAATGGGTGGTCTAACTTTTATCACACCCATCACACTATCACATCCAATTAGATTCTGCCACCTCATTTTATCACATTCCATTACTAAACTTATGCGGCGGTGTTCACATTTCATCACTAAACTTTTTTTTTAAATAAACTAAAAACATTACATTTTAATTAATAAAAATAAATATTTAAAAAAAATATTTAAATATTTTAAAAACAATAAATATTTATAAACTAAAAACATTACATTTTAAACATTAAATTAAAACAAAAACATACTACTAGAAATAAAATAAAAACTGAAAAATAACACACTACTACAAATAAAATAAAAACTACTAAAAAAAATACAAACATTACTAAAAACCTAATACAATTTTGGGCGTAACATTTGCCACGCTGAAACATGTTGAAATTCAACCCCGAACTCAGCCGCATAGTCGATTTGAGAAAATTGGACTTGCACATCTTCGATCCGACTCCTTGAACTCAATATCTAAACTACGTTACGCTACCAAACCGATGTCTGATAACGAACCCACTCGATATCTCAAACTTAAAACAAAAAAAATCATATTTAAAAAAAATTTACAAAATTAACATGTGGCGAGTTGGCCACTTGATATTAAAGTATAATAAAAAAAATGATATTTTAAACAACAAAATTTGTATCACAAACCGTGATACATATGACGGATCTTTGCTTCACGGCGTGAAAGAACGGGAGGGGCCAGTGTTTCGCGACCACCACGGTATCACGGGGTGGCCATCACGGACCACCCCGGCTGGCGTTATTATTTTATATTATTATATATCATCCTATGTATTTATAAAGAAACTTCCATTAATATTGCGTATGGTAGGCTTGTGATTATTGTTATCTTCGAGGGTATTTGTGTGGCCACATGTTAATTTTGTAAAATTTTTTTAAATATGATTTTTTTTGGGTTTGGGAGGTGATGGAGCCGAAGTTTGCCGCCATAGCGTTGTCATCACCAAAAGGGAAGGGTTTACACGTCGCTAATGGTGATGACGACAACGCCGTCGTCGTCCTTTCGTCATCACGACGTGTCTCCTAAACAGTAACACGTACACGTCGCTGATGGTCGTTTATGGTCGTCTTGGGTGGCGTTTGTGACCAATAGCTTGGAATCCCCTCCTCCACCACCACCACTGACTGTTATGCCCCTACCTACTACGCCGCCATCACCACCAGGTCGAAAGCCTCACCTCATCTTCCTCATCTTCATGAACAGGTACGTGCCTTGCTTTTCTTTCAGATTTATGTGATGGGCTTAGGGTTTTAAAGGGTTGAGTTTGGGTTAATTGAGCAGGTTTTTCGATTGAATTGATATGTTGATGGTGGTTATTCTTAGTCAACGTTTCAATGTTTCTCGGGTTATTTAAGATATATAGTTTTGTTGTTGTAGGTTGATGTTGAGCTAGATCAGAGGTTTAAGTTAGCTTTCTGGACGTGAAGGTGGTGTAGCATGATGGTAGTATGTGGAGGTAGTAGGACGGTGTTGGTAGGTGGAGGTGGTAGGTGGTGGAGATAGATAAGGCGGTGGTTTGTTAGCGGTGGATGGGTGATCGTTGCCTTCGCCATCCACCTTTAGTTGGCGATGTTATGTATTTAAACAGTGGCGTACAACAAAACGGGTTTGTTTATTTTTTTTTGATCGGCTAGCGCAGTGGTCTCTTTTTTTGTTTTTGAGGAGCCACTGACAACTGACGCGGACCCGGTTCGAAGCGGCGCCATGGCGTCAAACTGGTTTGTTACCCCGAAAGATAACCTAACCACCCAGGCCGGCCAAGGTTGCTGGGGGCTGCCAGGAGTCGAACCGGTGACCTCAAACGAGCGGGAACTCACCTATGGTGAGAAAACCCTCTCACCTCACCTTTTGCTTGTTGTGGGGATCGAACCTTAGTCTATAAATAAACCAAAGTTCTTTCCAACCACTAAGCCAAAGGATCATTGGCGGGTTTGTTTATTAACATGGTTAAATTATGATTAATTGGAATGAAACTAACTACTGAAGATGATTGATAGGTGTTGGGTGCAGTGTGTCGACTAATCAGGAATAAACCAATTAACCATTATGGCTCTGTTGCAACAAAAACCTCCATCCAGGCGTTAATAATACATGTTCATGTAGTGGGTTCGGCCACTACAATAGGTAATTAATTTGAGATTTGTTTTTTTTACTAATAGTAGCTTAGGAAACATACCAACTCCTATTCATAATGACATGAATTTGACATCACATGGCCAAATTGTAATGTATTTATTATGGTACGTCGGTACGGCAGCACACTTTAGCTTAAAATATAAAATATATTGAGTTTCAAAGCCTCCTAGCATAGCTTATAGTATTGATTCAATCGTTTGAATGATTTGAGACTTATAGTATTGATTCAGTGGGTTGAATGATTTGAGACATATACGTTTAATTTTCATGAGTTTTAGAGATGTTCAACACCTTGTGGTTTTTTTGCTACCATTATGTAAAACCACAATAAGGGGTACTACGTTTTTAAGTGATATGTATAACTACCCTTTATCTCTAGATAATAAATTTGTTGTCATATCTTAACGCTACAAATATTGGTGAGGTTCATTTGAATATTTGGTATTAACATGTGTTGTTGCATTTACATACTTTAGTGTGTTGGTGATGTGATTTGTTATGAAGACAATATGGTGTGCAGTCAAGCAGAAACAAATATTTAAAAACGGTGCCACTAATGTGATCACCAATCAATGAACACACATGAGCGCATTGTAAGGTACGCTTTTATAGACTAATTTACATGTTGTATTAGAAAATATATCATTTTTCGGTGCCAAAAACTTGATGCGTTGCGTTTTAGTAATTAGAAAATATATCATTTTTCCGGTGCCAAAAACTTTGGTTTTTAAACCATTGAAACTTTAGTTTTGGAAAAAAGAGTATTTTTACTAAACCATTAACAAGTTTTAAATTTATAAATAAACGATAATTATATATATATATATATATCTTAAAGAGCATGGTCGGTGACCATACCATGCTCTTTAAGTATCAACCCTTCAACTTTTTTAAAGTGGCAAACTTCATCCCTCAAGTTTATATTCAATAAAAATCAACTTTCTGGCTTGACAGAATTAACCCATTTACTTTCTAACTAGACAAAAAAAGACTCTTACTTTCTAATTTCTTTTTAACCCTCAAACTTTTGACATGTAACCCATTATATCACCAAACTTTTCTATAAATGATATAAATTCACTTTTTGACATAGGGTTTTTCCCTTTTGAAACGAGTTTGGTTAAATATAAAACGTTTTCATTCTTATTTTAACGTATGCTATCAGTTGGTATACGATTCTGATGTAAATTTTGTTCGGAAACAAGTTAGATCAAATATAAAATGTTTTATTTCGACAGTAAATATTCGAGTTACTTACGTTTCTAACGTAAACTATGTTCGGAAAAAAGCGAGTCGGCTCAAATATAAAATGTTTTCATTTGATAGTATAAAATCAAGTTATTGTACATTTTCATACGGTTAATCGTCACATGGCTTGCCGGCACCGATAAACAACTTAGGCATTGTCGCCGCAACGCGCGACCTATGGCAACCATCTAGTTATTTACTTAGAAACTAAAACCAACACAATAGTTTTTTTAGCGATCACGAGCTGCTGCCTTACGGTTATGATTTTGCATGGTCTTTTTCGGTAGTCTCGAACACGATTTCGGACCAGTGAGCTGGCTCTCGCCCACTTTGGCCCAACAAAGTGGAGGTTGACATTTCCGTTCGTAAAGAGCCTTAAACGAAGTTGTCTTGATGCTAGTGTGATAGCTGTTGTTGAAAGAGAACTCTACCAAAGGTTTGAATTTTCCACTCACTTTGAGCATCAGTTTGCGGATGATAAATCATACTCAAATCCAAACAAGTACCCAAAGACTTTTGTAGTGCTCGCCAGAAATGAGGGGTAAAATGAGAATCAAGATCAATAAGCACCTTGTGCCGAGAGACAACTTCCTTAAGGTAGATGTGAGTCAACCGCTCCATCTTGTCAGATTCTTTAATTACAAGGAAGTGTGTAGACTTGGTTAAACGGTCAACAATCACGCAAATTGTATCACAACCATTTGACGATTTCGGAAGTTGGTTATGAAGTCCATAGAGATTTGTTCCCATTTCTAAACGAAAATCTCAAGTTGCTGGAGATAACTTCTAATATTCACCTTGACATTAGCACAAGTCAAGCATTTACTCACGTATGAATTTATTTCCGCCTTCATGTTAGGCCACCAGTAGAGTATCTTTGGATCTCGAAAAATCTTATTGGAGCCAGAGTGAATTGAATACCTGGATTTGTGAGCTTCGTCCAAGACAAGTTCTCATATGTTACCGAATAATGGAACCAAAAATGCTCTGCAAAATAGTGTAGGCCATCAGATTTAAGCTCAAGATGTTTGTCAGCACTATGCATGGTTTCAGCTTTAAGGTTCTCCTACTTCAAAGCTTCTTGCTGCACATAACAGATTTGGTCAGGTAGACCAGAATGAATGGTGAGCTGCAATGCTCGGACACGACAAGGTTTAATATATTATTGTTTATTTCATTTGCGTTTAATATTTATTTTTTAACTAATTATTTTTATATTTCCGCTTTATTAAAAACCATTTAATATTTTTTGATCTAACCTCATATAATATTAAAATTTTCTAACCTAATAATAAATAAAAAATAAAAAAATGTTATGACTCGTGTGATACACAAGTTTCTAATGAATTTTTTACACTAAAGGAAACCGTAAATGAGAGTTTTGTTTTCATCCAGAGTATAATAAGTCAAAAACAGTCATTTCTAAAAAAGCTACGACTTCAAGACCACCGCCTTAATCACACCCTGCAATGGTTGTTTCTGGGTCTGCTTCTCATCTAAACATACATTTTCATTATTATTCACATGATTAAAATTGTTGGTTTCTCATATTATAGTACATTAATTTATATGGTACATCATAACACACATTTTGTCACTTCATATTAGATTTATCTATTCCAAGAAGTTCTCGGGGTATAACCTAGTATATTATTATCTACGTTTTGATAATAATAATTTATGTAGTTAACTCGGCCAATATATCGGTACCGAAATTATTGGCGATATCGACTGATATTTGACCGATATCTCACCGATATTCCTGATATCAGTATCTTTCTTCTTAGTTTTTCCATTTGTCTTACTTATTATTGTTGTCATTAGTGTTTTAAGTCTTAATTGTTAATTGTTAGTATTAAATACTCATCATCATACTCAGTTAAATATTAGTGTTTTAAGTTTTAATAAGTTCTCATTTGCTACAATTGTTATTGTTTTGCAAAAGTTGCAAGAGGTTAATTTGTTAGTGATACGAGATTATATTGAATTATTAGTGTTAAATTGCTATATATATGGATTTGCATGATATAAAAATTACCAATATCCCACCGATATCTCATCATGATAACATATATCTCAAATATCGGTCCTTAACCGGTATCTGGTATTTTACCTCATTAACTGCTTAGTATATAATTACACCTGTCTAATACCCTATATTTTCCTTTATCTTTATGTCAAACACATTTTTTTATACTTTGATGTAAGTTTTATTCAAAACCGAGCTGGCTCAATATAATATTTTGACTTTTTACTCATCTTAAAATATAATTTGGTGTTTTTTTAATATTGATTTCACGACACATGTAATTTTATAGCTCTTAACCTTTTTATTTTAATTCATTTTAGCATTCTTACCCGGAGGAATGTGGGATTAATCTTAATCTATATCTATATATATAATAATAAAAAGTCATCTTTGCTGACATGACGTTCATTTAGGCCATTTCCCTTTTTTGGTGTGCCCCATGGCATTAGGTATTGCTTAATAAAAAATAAATAAAACCCTTAAGTGACACATGACACTAGTTTAGGCTTTCTGCCCTTTATTTATCTCAAAAAGTCTTTTTCTCGTTCTTGTTTTTCTCCACAATTTTTAAACGTTAATAATTTTTATATACATATGTTTTATTATCTTTTCAACGAGTACCATAGTGCTATATAAAAAACGAAAAAAGACAACTTTTTAGTTGGTTTTTGTTCATACAAGAAAAAAAAAACACAATTTGTTCAGATAATTCATTAATCATATTTAGGCAAGTCACTAATCATGCTAAAATCTGTAAATAGGAATTCTATTTTCATCAAGAGCAGAATAGGTTAAAGCCACTTTTTCCAACAAAGCCACATCTTCAAGACTGCTTCTCATCCAAACAAACATTTTTTAATATACATTTTCATTCTTATTCACATAATTAAAATTATTGTTTTCTGATATTGTAATACATTAATATCTATATTATATTATAAGACTATCCGTTGTCGCTCAAGGAGAGCGATCACTTTATCCTATTAAAATAGGATAACTGGGCGCTGACATGGCACTGGCTAAAGTGTCAATCCTGCTCACTTGATCCTATTATGGCTCAAGGTGAGCGATCACTTTATCAGATTTTTTTTTGTTATTTTTTTATAAAACATTCTATTGCATCAATATTAAATAAACATTAAAAATCATAAAATAACATCACGTTCCATAAAACATCAAACAATTATTTTAAAAAACATAAACTAACATCGTGTTCCATAAATATCAAACAATTATTTAAAAACATAAAGTAAATAGTAGAAAGACGACTATATTAGAAATCGTCCTCTCATAAGTCTCCAAATCTCAGCACTTGGGTAGTTATCATTGTGTATGGCTCGGTATTCGTTACGAGCCACTTCAATCAACTCTTCATCGTTTAAACCCGGGTTTTCGTTCATCGCATTTATGTAGAAATGCTCAAATATGGTGCACTTCGCCTTCATGGAACAATATTTTTCATATATCACGACAGTTGAACAATGGTTTTCACTCATTTGTTGGTTGAATCGGGTGACAACCGCTCGCCAAAAAGTTTTGCTTCGCACAAGATCTCTTTGCTCTTGTTGGTGAATATAACAATTCACCAAGGCGAGTTCTTCCTCTACAGTCCACATTGGTGGTCGCACACGGTTTATTGGGGTCGGGATTGGATTTGGATTTGGATTTGGATTTGGGTTTTGGTTTGCCATTTTTGATCAAGTGAAAGATAAAAAATTGATAGATGTTATTTTTTTTATCAACAAGCACCATATATATATAGGGTTAGGATCTGTTGAGAACTCGATGGGTTGTGAGAACACTCGAGAACTCGACGTAAAATGCGAAAAAAAATATTTTTTTCACACTAGTGTTAAAACACGTAAACGCCGCTGTAAAATTTTTTTTATATAAAAAATACATTAATTTACACCAAATTACACATGTGTAAGTGATTTTCATCCCCATGTAAGTATATTAATATTTTATTCATTATTTTATTGTTGTTTAATTTTGGACCACATATTCATTTTGTATTATAATAAGTGTGTGGTTATAAAGTGAGTTCCTATGGTTCTCACAACTCATGGGAGTTCTTAAAATATCCAGATCATATATATATATATATATATTAAATTTACTTTTGACCGTTAACTAGCTGCCAACGACTTAGAATTTTTTATTTTGACTCGCTAGCTCACGCGAGCTAGGTCGCTTGGGCTCGCTCGCGGCAACGGTTGTTGGGTCTTGTTATGGGCCGAACAATCCAGGTGGATAACATTGTGGCTCGCGGCAGGTTGCTCGCGGGTAGGGCTGTTCAAATCGCTCGCCGCTCGTGGATCGCTCGTCGCTCATTCGGAAAATGCTCGAAAAATGCTCGCTCGATCTTCCGCTCGGTTGTATATGAGCCGATCGGCTCGGTTCGGTTTGTAAATGAGCCAAGCACGAGCAAAGGTAGGTTCGGCTCGAATAATTTTTTATTTATTTAATAATAAATATACACACAATTTACAAATAAATTTAAGGCTTTATATAAAAGATTTTATTGGATTTGACTCAGTATACGCAAAGAAAATATAACCAGCCCACTTAACACAATAAAAAAAAATCAACACTAGATTTAATAGTAAAACAATAAGTTATGAGGTGACAGTCTTGACTTCTTTATGTTAATAGTCGGTCATCGCTAATTGTCGCTTGATATCACACCTACGTCATAATGCAACAACTGTTGTCTGACGTATGCTCATCACCTCACCAGCCTCAATCTAAGCCTCATTCTTAGACACTGAGATCTCAATATTAGTGTTATCATCGGACATTTTGACCTTAGTTGTCACCCGACAATGAAAATATCGAAGGAAACATCCCAATTTTATAATCGTCCATACTATTCTCCGCTCGATTCTCGCTCGACGCTCGCTCGGAAAATTTGCGCTCGAAGAATGCTTGTTCGATTTTTGGCTCGATTGCAAAAGAGCCGCTCTGCTTGGTTCGGTTTGTAAACAAGCCAAGCATGAGCAAAGCTCCGTTTGGATCGGCTCAGCTCGTGAACAGCCCTACTCGCAGGCCACAACGGATAGTCTAACACACATTTTATCAGTTTATATTAGATTTTTCTATCCCGACAAGTATCCGGATATAATACAGTGGTTTAGGGGGGACGGGGCGCCACCCGAATTGTCCACGGGTACCAACTACCAGCACGGTAACATCGCCGCCACCCACGCTGGTAGTGGTCCCGTGGACCGTTTTGCTGGTTCTGTTTACCGTGCTGGTACCGGTTGATTTTGTTGTTTTTATAAATGCAAATTTTTCAGTTTACCCCCCGTGTGTTTTAGTGTTTTTTATTTTTACCGTTTGTTTTATGTGTACGTTTAAAGAAATAAAAAACATAAATAAAAAACATTTCATTAAAACATAAAAATTTAACATAAATAATATTAAACATAAAATAAAAATACATTAAACACATAGAAAAAAAACTTAAAGTTGGCGCAACAATCGCCATGCTTCGACATGGTCGAAATCGTTGCCGTATCGCGCCTCATACTCATAGTTAGTGAAGCCGATAGCCAACTCCTCATCAAGCTCCGGATCCTCCCTCACCGTTTGCTCCTATAGGGTGGTCCACCTCTTACACTTGATGTTGAGGCCGACCCACTTGAGCTGGAGGTTTTGGACGGTCTTGATGGTGTTGCTGCCAACGTGCTCAATGAAGTCGCTATAAACCTGAGCCCAAAACCCCTCCGGGGGGTAGTTGGACCCTTCTTCCCGAGGGAGTTGTTGAATCTCCGGGTCGTTCGACGCATCCTTGTGGCAAACCACAAGGGCCATCTTTTCCTTGTCGGTCCACGGGTTCATTTTTTGTGTGTTTGGTATTTTAAACCGTGGTAAATTGTGGCTTTTAACCCCACGGTTTGATCACTTTATATATACGACGGTGGCACTGTTAAAATTAATTCGCTGACCGTTTAGGTGAGCTAAATTCAATTAACTCGACGGTTTCCAAGATAAACAATTAAATTTGGCTGACCGTTTGATGGGACGGTTGAAATAGTACAATTAAATGTTAAAACCGTGTAAAAATGTAAAAAAAAAGTTTGAGTATTTACTATTTAAATGAAAATAAATAAAAGAATCAGTGAAGTGTTGCCTACAAAAAGATGTTTCAATGAAGTAAATCAGTGAAGTGATGTGACAAAATAGGATTGGTTAAAATAAGTGAAAAAAACTAAAAACTCTTCAAGCACCCCTTACACCCTTAGATTATGTGTAGTGGTGGGGGGTTATGTGGGGGTTATGGTATTAAAATATTAAAAAGTAATAGAAGGGGGGTTATGGGGGGGTTATAAATGATTGGGTAATCATTGCTTTTTATTGTTTTTTAATAACAAAATAATAATAATAATAATAATAATAATAATAATAATAATAATAATAATAATAATAATAATAATAAAAAAAGAAGTGCAGCAAAACGCCGTTGTGGCCATGGCGGGTGTCAAGGAAAACGCCCTATAGCGCCCCGGGGGGCGGTGTTCCCGGGCGCTATAGGGGTAAAACGCCGGGATAACGAGTACCAGTACACATAACCTTATATAACACATTTTAAACCTCACTTTGTGTCCCAACAAACCTTGGGTTTCCATCCCTTTCTCTGTCTCTCTCTACAACACACATAGATCAACTCTAACTGACAAATGGCGAAACCACCACAAACCACCGCAACCAACCACCAGAGCTTCGCTTCAAAACTAATCCTCCTCCTAACACTCTTACCAATCACCTTAGCCGCATTCGCCTTCGTCCTCCAATGGCGAGGCGGAGGCGTAGTAGACATCGACGACATCTCTCGCTGGTCTCCTCACCATAACTTCCCTGGCATGGACTCCTCCCCTCTCTCCACCGTCGTTGAACATCACTCCTCCTCTTCCTCCGATTGCCTTTCCCTTGCTCACTCCTCTTCTCCCTCTTTCCCTTTTTTTCATGATTGGAACTTCCGTTATGATTCCGATCTTAAACCTAAGGTTACTTATATATATACTTACTGTCTTCTTTTTTTTTATTTGTTCTATCCGAAATATACGCATACCGGTACCCTACTGATCCAATTTTCAGTACCGAGTTTCGATTTAGTGGATCTGGCATTGTATGCCTTTGCTTGTTCAGATCATGATCCAGTTACTATATATGTAAAATTACACTAATTTTACATGTTTTAATTGGAAAATATGATGACATTGCTAATTGTGAGTTGAGTTGATATGATATTGCTTGTCGATTTGGGATTTTAGGCACTCTCTGCATTAGACTTCATGTTGTGCATTAGGATTACATGTTTTTAGGTTGATGTTATTGGAGATGATGCCCTATTAGTATATTTAGATGGAGTTGTAGCTTTGTTTTTAAACCGTTGTATGATTGAACATACTCAAATTTGTACTTAGTTCTGCTTCTGGGAAAGTACATATGGATAATGGCTTAGGAGCCTTGTATTGTGTTTTATCTATATTTTGCTGTTGTTTTTTCTTTAATCACAGATATATAGTTTATTGATTCTTAGTGGTCTACATGTTCAGTGTTCATATATTGTTTCTTTTTTTCATCACCTTGGTTTAAAAATGCGAGCATAACGCGTGACTCGTGTGATGGAAATGCGTCATTGCAGTTGTTGCAATGCAATTCCATGATGCGCATGTGATGGTGCGGCACTGCGGCCAGTGCGTTTTGATGGGTGATGCTGTTGTGGTGCATTGTATACTTGACTAGTATTTGAACTAATCAGACCATCGATTGCAATGGGTCTGAGTTTTTCAAATTGAACAAATCTGACCTTATGAGCAATGCATTTGGATTGAACAAATCTGACCATAGATGATGGGAATTAAAATAGTATCTATAAGTAGATTTTTAATATTATTTCCATAACAAACGCCTCGCTCAGGTGATGCACGCGCCTCACACATTGGCAATTGGGATCAAAACGCATCAGAGCGCCTGACGCCTTTTAAAACCATGTTCATTACTGATAGATAGTTCCTTTTCATCACTATTACATGTTATAACAGATTTTTCTATGTGGTCAGATATGCATTACAACTAGTACGTCTGCTGGGTTAGATCAGATATTGCCATGGATGTTCTATCATAAAGTACTTGGGGTTGGAACCTTCTTTCTGTTTGTCGAAGGAAAAGCTGCCTCCCAAGTGTTTCAAAAGTTCTTGAATCTATTCCTGTAAGTTTCAACTCCCAGCTTTCTTTTGTAGAAATATCTTAATTTGACTTTATAAGCTCGTAGTGCATATTTACAATGTACTTCTGCTGTATGAACTTATAGTGAAAATTGATACACAAAGTATGATTTTGTTTTAGGGGGTCAGGGTCATATACCGGACAAAAGAATTAGAAGAGCAACAAGCTAACAGGTTGGTATTTTCTGCATGTAGCTGTTTGATTTGAGGTTGTGTTGTATGTTCTGGTGTTTGTTTTTGTAGTTTTTTTATTTAATGGAACCTTCAAGTTGTAAATGGCCCAAGAACCGGCCGGGTGCTTGAAAATGGAATTATTTTGATGTTAATATATTTTAGTTATCAATTATTTATATTGTTTGCACGGCAATTGACATGTAAATTTTCTGTTTTTCTTTGGCATCAAAAGTCGGATCTGGAATGAGACTTGGCTGTCAAGTTTCTTCTATAAACCATGTAATTATGAGCTTTTTGTAAAGCAATCACTTAATATGGAGATGGCTATCGTCATGGCAAGGGTATGGATATTATTCATTCTTTATATAACCAAATACCATCAGTTTCTGCTAATATGGATAATTAATGACATTTTTGTTTGTGAATTTGCTAGGAATCAGGCATGGACTGGATACTTCATCTTGACACAGATGAATTGATACACCCGGCCGGTTCTGGGGAATATTCACTAAGGAAGTTACTTCGTGATATTCCTAGCGATGTGGATATGGTGGTCTTTCCAAACTATGTATGTTTTGCTACTTTCCAAACCAGTTATTATTGTTCTTGCAATGCTCCGTTCTGTTTGCTATAGAATTAACAAGCGAATGGGATTTCGGATCATCAAAATGAAAGATGCTGAAATTGGCGAGTTAATATGTTTTTGGGGTTAAATCAAATCAACAAACATAATTCAATAATCAACAACCTAATTCAATGATTCAATCAAACATTTTGCTTGGCTTTTCTTAATAAATTATACTCATAGCGTTGTTTCATCATGGGAATAAATTGTTACTGGTTTAATTATGGAAATGCTATCATTGACTACTTTAATTATTGGAAATGCTATTCACATGTTAACTAACAGTTGACATTTCCTCTTGTTTTTCTGTACAGGAGAGCAGTGTGGAGCGTGATGACATCAAGGATCCTTTTATAGAGGTATTTTACTTCTGTAAACAAGATATTTCTCAGTTATTCATTGTCATCTCTAATGTTCAACCATTGCAACCTTAATGCACTTTCTTATTTGCTACATATGCAAAAGGGTGGCAATCATGACGCATTTTTTAAAGCATGGGTTGAATTGGGCAAACAAAATTTTCCTAAGGGTTTATTTGGGTCAAGTCAAATAAAACAAAATGGGTCAAGTTGGTACTACCCAAATTAAAAACGGTTCACTTTTATAAAAGTTGTTAACCTAAAATGTATCAAAATGAGTTGGCACTACTAACGATCATTGTTAACTTAGAACTTGTTAACATGTTTTGACCTGAACCAAATTGATGTTTTTCTAAAAGAGAGTGTTTTTGACCTGAACTCATTTTTCTAAGAACCTGACCTGAACTTTGCTTGATCCGAACACAATCTGACCTGACCTGCCTGTTTTGCAAGACTATGCTTTGACATAATTGAGTCCATGAGTGAAGTATTTGTTTTTTTTAATAATAGGTATCAATGTTCAAAAGGAACTATGATCATCTTCCAAAAGACATCTACTTTGGCATGTACAAAGAATCTACTCGTGGCAATCCAAATTACTTTTTAACTTATGGGAATGGAAAATCAGTTGCTCGTGTTCAGGATCACTTAAGGCCTAACGGTGCTCATAGATGGCACAATTACATGAAAACTCCGAAGTAATTGCTCCTACTTTTTACTTTAATATAACCTATATTAGCCAACTGTAATGGGATGTTTGGATCACGCTTTAAACGTGATTACGCGATATTAAATAACTAATACCAGGCAATCAGTGTTTCTGTTGTTTAAAGTTGTGATAATCAGATGAACAAATGTTGGCTGTTTGGCAAATTTGACTTGTTTTAGGAGCAAATTTGATTGTTTTAGGAGCAAACTTGATGTGTTTTGTTATGATTTTACACAGGGAGATAAAATTGGAAGAAGCTGCTGTTCTACATTACACATATGCTAAATTCTCTGATTTGACATCAAGACGCGATAGATGTGGCTGCAAGCCTACCAAAGATGATGTCAAAAGATGCTTTATGTTGGAATTTGATCGAGCGGTGAGTTCCATAAATTATTTCTTACAACTTTAGTACAGCCCGTTGAGTTGATGAAGTTATTTCCTTTGTATATACCAAATGCCAATCGAATTTATTCAGTTATTTCTTATAATTTGATTGATTCAGGCATTCATAGTTGCTTCGACAGCAACAGAAGAAGAAAAGTTAAACTGGTAAACTATAAACCTTTTATTTGCATAAACCAATAATTACTATGGAGATTACATACAGACTGTATAACATTGATCTTGATTGTGCTTGTCACCAGGTATCGAGAACATGTGGTTTGGACAGACAGAACAATAAACCTGAAATTGCTAAGGAAAGGGATTTTAACTCGCATATATGCTCCATCGGTAAGAATTTTACTTTTAAGACTTTAATTTAAATAATTAATGCATTATTAATAATTAAGAAAACTATACTATTACAGTAGTAATGAAATGTTTGATTAACACACTTTAGGAGGTGGAATTCATTAACATGCACTTTGGGCAATTTAGTCTTGTTTAACCTGTTCGACGTGACCCATTCTTCTTTCACTTAAAGTCTTTATTTATATGTTTGTGATACAACATAACCCACAGTTAGGGGTGTAAACAACGGCTAGCTTAACACTGCTTGAGACTTGTTTATTATATATTAATTATGATGGTTATATTAATTACACACAGAGACAATTATTTTTTTATATATTTGTAATTACAATTATGTACATGTATGTATAACATATTTATATATATTATATAGATACTTTTCTAATAATTAAAATAATTATCTTTGTTATATGATTTATATTTATCATTTTAAATTAAAATTCTTGTATTTATATTAATAATAGGCTCCTTTATGCTTGCAAGCCTAGTCAAGCTCAGTATACAAAGCTCACTTTTTTTTAAGAACGGCTCACACACCCTCTAAACCTATAATCCTAAATCTACACCAATGTAACGTTGGACTAGAACGTTCAAGGCCTCAAACACTTGGAGAGCCTCCTTTACTACACACCTTGATATCACTAGGGATGTTAGAAGCTCGTTGGTATATGAAGCTCATTTAAGCTTGGCCCGATTCAAGCTTATAGCGAGCTGATCTTGGGTAGCTCATGAGCATCTTGCCTCGTTCTAATCCCTTTTTTTTCTATAGGATTTTTCATCCCTTTATTGCTAACACCTAAGAAACTGAAGTTATTTATTTAAATTTGATACAGGTTATCATTGAGGGTTTGAAGGAATCAGGTGTATTTAGCTCAGTGATTGCTAAAGCCCCTGCAACTTTGTCACGGGACAAATTCCTAGCTTCCATCGAGAGTAGTAACTCTTCGAGAACTAGTGGGGGCCAATCACAGCCTCCAAGGAAGATAAGAAGAAACCCCGAGAATGAGTCACGATCAACTGTTAGGAAGGTTCTGGAAGTTGCAGAATTTCAGCATGTAGCAGTGCCGCCATTGTCTCCCCCTGGCCCCTCCATGGAAAAACTCATAACCGAGACCAGATGATTCGATATGTATAGAGTTGACTTTGACTTGATATAAGTTGACTTTTGCTTGATCTTGAGGGCTGTTCCCGATCGTATTAGCCAAGCGTGCAGGCAAGTTGCGGGGTGGGGGGGTTTAGAAACACACTTGTTACTTCATTTGAGTTTTGATATTATGTGATATATGTATAGATGTATTTAAAGTGAAGCAGCATAACTTTGATCAATCCAATTCATCTTGTTTGCTTAACGTTGGTGTTGCCTCTTGTTCCTTTGGCTTAATTACTCGTATAGCCACACTGTCATTTAGCAGTATACTTAAAAGTACCGTGGAAGATTCTGACTAGGAGTTTAATGTCCCAATTAGTCTAGAGAGGTCGTGATTTAAGAAAACTAATATAGTGATTTAATGTAACTGAATAAAACTGGGTTAAACCTAGGGATGAGCATACAAGCCGAATACCGATCCCGTCCCGATCCCGATCCCGTACCGAACCGATACCGAACCGAGGGGTTTCGGGATCGGTATCGGTACCCATATTTATGGATTTTCGGTTTCGGTATTATTGGTATCGGTACGGGATCGTATGGTATCGATATTTTAAAGTAAAATACCGATACCATACCGGTACCGTACCGTATGTGTTCGGTATCGGTATTGGTTTTTTGGACTTTTCGGTATCGGTATTGTCGGGATCGGTATCGGTTCGGTACCAATACCGTCCCGAGCTCATCCCTAGTTAAACCTGTAAGTGGATCGACTTCTATAATTAAATAGGCTGGCTGGTCTGTCTGTTTTTAAACATTTACCTAGAACATGACTATTTAATTAAACATACCAATTCAAACACGACGAGTTTATCAAATATCGATACTCCAAACTTGCAACAATACTCCAAACTTGAAACAAATAAACACATTAACCTTAGATTTCTATTATTCACTTTTAACATTGATTGACGTATTTTTTATTAACATTTGCATTTTAATTTGTTTTTCTACTATTTTTATTATATGACCCGACCCGAACTGCTTAACTGAACCAAACAGAAAAAACCAAAACTTAGTGATAGACAATCGGTGGTTCGTCCCTAAAAAAATTATATTCCGAGTGAAATTTGAGCAAATGTTCCCATTTCTTAGGGGGTTATATGTACTATAATCCATGTTATGGGTATCTCTTTTGCAATACTGACGTAAACCAAAAACAATAATCGATAAATGGAGCACCCAGTTAAAGCCATATGAGGTTTTGGATAACAATAATGGCGAGTTTCACAGTACCACCAAATACTTGCTTCTTACGCCTTCGTTCTTCATCTCCATTGCAGATTGGTCCACTTATAACTAACGTGCAACAAACTAACAGCAGTTTATGTTACCAGAGAAACAGAGGTTCATTGATAGTCACTAGAGCTGGACCACCAGGAGCCACCACTTACCTCTTTGCATTCCTCTTTCCACTCTCTACTCGCTGTAACAATCTTCACTGCTGTCCAAATATCTGATAAACTTGATAGAGATTTCTATGAGGAGGTAAGTTCCTAATTAAGTTTTTACTTTTATAAAGTTATTATTATTATTTTTGGTTAGTTTTGTTAATTGTAGGGTTAGTTGTTTTTAGGATTGCACACCAAGTGTTTGATGAAATGTGTAAGGAGATTTGTGTCGAATTAGTTGACTGCTGATGTTGTATATTGTGGTTACTGTGAATCCTTTAGACGAGTAAAACTGAGTCAGGCGACGGTTATGGGTTTACAGTTGATAACTAAATTGACAGCTATTTACAATTAGGGAATATGTTGGTAGTAGGGGTGGCAATTCTTTGCACGAGCTGAAGCCGGCAATATAGAAAAGAAGAAGGTGGTTTGGGTCGACTAACACCACATGTATAAAAAAAACGGTTGGGTTCGGGTTAACTGTATAAAAAAATGGGTTGACACACCATACTATTTACTTGTCACACTCATACATGTTATAATAACCCGCTTATATGTCGTCAACATATGTTACTCACTTAAAACTACGGGTTAAATGGGTCATGTTTGGGTTGACCCGAATTTATGTTGTGCGGGTTAGGTTTGAAATATTTGACACGAATAATAATATGGGACAGGTTTGGGTCACACATTTCAACACACCAACCCCAACCTGTCAACCTGCCAACCCATCAACCAATACGATTGTCACCCCTAGTTGGCAGATAGATAATATAGTTTATGATATGTATTTTGTAGATAATATAGGTTTATGATATGTGTATTTGAGTGAAACTAATTGCAGTAAAAGGAGGGCAATATGGAATATAATAATCCGAACTATGATGTATTACTCGATAACACTATCAATTTGATTGATGGTGATCCCAATTTTCACTTTCGTTGTCAAAGGAAGGAGCAACTTTGTCAGCCCTGATGAACAAACCGACTGGCTTTTATTCCAGTCTGAATGTTATAAATTGTGTTGGAACGACATAAATGGAACTTAGGGCAGACAGAGTTGCTTCTTTGTAAGGGTGGATTGCACTTGGTAATGAAGTGAAAGTTAATAGTGTCTGATCAAATTGTCAGTATGGATTATTATCAGTCAATATGTCGTAGTTTAAATTTTTTAAATCCAGTTGCCTAAAAGGATTTTGTTTTGGATCTTAATTCTTGTTGTAAAACTGGTACAGCTAGAAAATCAATCAATATTAAAAGTAGGCGATGAAGATGAAGATGAGGATGAAGATGTGACTCCAACCTATGAAGAGCCGCCTACTCAGCAGCGGACTCGCAACCGGGCCGAAACGTGAAGCTGAGATCTTGTGAAGGTAATTGATTTTACCCATGTTATAGGGAGGGGAAAAGGTTTTGGTGGGGTTGACCAAGACTGAATTATGTGTTTCAAACAAATAATATTTTCTATGATATTATGTTTCATTCAACATAATCTTGTAATTTAGATCAAATTATATGTATAGTTCAGCAATTTAATAGCAGAGGAAGACCATATATCCAAAAAAATTGGTTTGACATTAGTCAACTTTCATGTTGCTTTGTGCTTGTAGATTTCCTAGCACTATGTCATTATGTTGGATATACACATGTGGCAAGGATTGTAGAAAAATGTATTTATGACTGAACGTGACACTAGAGAAAGGCGAGTGCTTTGTGTGAGTTGGCTAAGTTTGATTTTGTAATATACGCATGTAAACATATGATTAAAAAGCCGTAACTGGAACTTAATTGAAATACAAAATGATTTTAGGAAGTATGAAGATAGCCATGGCATCTGAAGCATTGTATTAGGCATAGGTTCCCACCTATGCAGGTGTTAAATTCTTGAGGTCACTAACAAGAAAGAAAAGAGTTGTGGTGGTCACAGTGTAGATTAGAAAACAAGCCACACAACACCATTTGAGTGGCCTCTTTATATCCAGGCAGATATTTCTCTGGTTTTCTTACTATTGGTGGTTTGGTGGTTTGGGTTCATGTGTATGGGTGTTGGGTTCGACCTGCCAACCCACAAACTCAACCGTTTAACACCCCCTAGAAGTCACAACACATAAAATGTAAAGCTTTTGGTTGGGTGAAACTCTACTTTGTATGCAGAGTGTCATATGTATGCTAGTATAAGCACGAATTCAGAACTTTACTAAAACGAAATTTCACCAAGAAACCGATTCGTAGGCTACATTATTAGCGCAGCTATGATATCGATCTCATACTCTAATGGCTACACATAATTATACATACAATGATTATTCTCACACAACCCATTAAATGAAGATCAACAAGACATCGCCAACTGTGGATCAACTGTTTGACCATGTTATATGTAATCTCCCCGGTTGTCTTTTGGCACGCCCAATGCTCTCCATATAGCGCTAGAGCCATCAACAGTGTGATTAAGGCATGGGGGTTGATAGTCATGCACTTCATCACAACCTGTGGTAGAATCACACTCATCCACAATCCGTGCTCTTACACTTTGCCCATTACCATTGATGGTGATGAAATGGCCACAACTGCGACGACCATTGAACAACCCTGTTGATAGTGCTACCACTGGTCTGTCATCGGAGTGGTAATGCTCGTCGCACTTTGATGGGCCACCTCCATCACCGCCTCTCCGGAAATTGTTTAATTTAGTTTGGCCCTTGTGCTACTTGAAACTGTGGTGAGCATGTGTAGTTCTTGTAAAGCCTTTCCTCAACACAACATTGTGAGTCGTTTTAAGTGTTGCATCGGCCAGGTGGGGGTTTGTTCCATAGATGGGTCGGTGACGTGCCTGGCAGGTTGGGCATCAATTTGTGGGGAGCATGCAACACCAACAAAAACCAGGAATAAAAGAATGAATGTACCCATGGCGAAGATTGTTGTTGATGGAAGCAGGATGAGAATGATTTAAACACTTGTATAAGGATTCAGAAAATTACTTATTTTGATAAAATAATCATAAAATGAAGTTCTTGAATTCATTTTAAATTCATAAATCAAAGAGGTTAGAATGGGAATCGAAGCTGCTAGAGCCGGGAATGATGTCGCGCAGCCTTCGCTTGGAACGCCTGGGCTACGGCCAAGGCTAATCTGCTCATGTGGCGCGCCCTTTATGGTAAGGTGGCTGCAAAACAGGAGTTGCCAATCGGGGTGTCCCGCTGCCGAATCTAACCTGCAATCAGTGTGGGATCTCTATTGAAGATGTTAGCCATAACCTTTGTTTCCTGCCTTTTTGCTAGAAGTGTGTGGTGGAATGTTTTTTCATGGACTCGAATTCAGTGGCCGGGAGACTTCGATACGGTGAACAGCCTCGTGGATGTCTTGCACAACACTCCGGGCAGTTAGAGATGGAGAAAGATCGTGAGCATGGTTTTTTATGGCTACCTTTTGGAAGATTTGGCAAGCTAGAAATGCGGCCGTTTTGACTTGAAGTTTATTCCGATTCAAAGGACGGTTGAAGCGATAAAGGAAGAAGCTTTCATTTGGATCCAACATCGAGTGAAGGTCCCGAGTATTTCCTGGGAAGATTGGTCCGATTTTAATGTTTTTTGAACTTGTTGTAACTGTATGTTTGGGGCTGCTTGTTTTGTTTGGTTCGTTTGTGTTGGGACCTTCTTTGTTTTGTTTCCATGTTTGCTTTTCAGCTTCTTGCTGAGTTCTATATTCATATATAGAAATTCGCTGTTCGAAAAAAATTTTAAATTCATAAATCGCCACACATGCATTCAACAATAGTTTTGCCGACTTTTATTTTCTTTTTAACGATTGTGAACTTTATCATAGGTTTTTGGAAAAAGTAAAAGTGTGCCTTAAAGATATAAGGAATAAATTCATATTTTTATTGCTTAGTTTTCCAAAATCTCTTGAAATATCGTCACTGCTTATTTTCAATATGTTAAATATCAAATTCAAATGGGTTTAACTAAACATAAGAAGTGAAGAGGAATTTATTTTTTTTAAATTCTTTTTACCATCTATTAAGCATATGCTTTCTAGATAAAACATATAATTTTTTTAGTGTAATTACGCTGTTAGTGTAATAACAGCAATTACTCTTGAATTTTTTAGAGTTACGTAATACTAACACATTTTTAAAGATTTAAGTACTAAAATACAAGTTTAACAAATCTGAGACAAAAAAAAATCAAAAAAAAAAAAAAAAAA